>CM022878.1:34337725-34348724 GCA_012654025.1 Pachypsylla venusta | reverse complement strand
AAGGTACTTTCATCATACCAGCCCAATCCGCCATGAACTCGTGTGTTGTACCATTTCATATTACATGGCTGGTGTAGAGACCGTCGTGTCCAACAAAATGCTTGGTAACAAGGTACTTTCATCATACCAGCCCAATTCGTCATGAACTCGTGTGTTGTACCATTTCATATTACATAGCTGGTGTAGAGACCGTCGTGTCCAACAAAATGCTTGGTAACAAGGTACTTTCATCATACCAGCCCAATCCGTCATGAACTCGTGTGTTGTACCATTTCATATTACATAGCTGGTGGAGAGACCGTGTCCAATAAAATGATTGGTAACAAGGTACTTTCATCATACCAGCCCAATTCGTCATGAACTCAAAAAGTAAATAAAGTTAGGGTCTGGACCGAATAGTTTTGACCTTATAGAGCCGCCGAGAGAAAATCCGGGCCGGGAACTAAAAAATTACGGGCCTCTTTACTAAAAGGAACAAATTCTTAAGGGCCCTCGTCCACTGTCACCCCTCCTCTCTGTCTCTATCTCGGTGGCTCTGATTGGACATGTGGACAAGTTTACTAAAATAAACAAGAGGCAATTACTGTATACAGGGGCATCGAGAGGGGGAGTATTCCCCTTGGGCCCCAGCTTCTGGAGGGTGTATTTAAAATGTGTTTATTTTAGTAAAGGGGATCGTAATTTTTTAGTCCCCGGCCCGGATTTTCTCTCGGTGGCCCTGGTTGTATAGTATCTTTTGTTTGCCACTTGAAACCTTAAACAATTAAAGTGTGTTTGAAAAGAGTACCTTATTTAATTTATTGCCTTATGGATTCTTGCTCATAAATCTCATAAGGCAAAATCAGTTTTTAAAGCTTGAAAATTAAAAAATACTTCAGACTCCTTTGGATCAGAAACTCATAAGACAAAATCAGTTTTAAAAGCTTGAAAATTAAAAAATACTTCAAACTCCTTTGGATCAGAAGCTCATAAGNATCAATCTTTCGTAAAAGATCTGACTCTATATACAATATTGACAGAGCGTCGAGCCTTTCTTGTCGCATAGTAGTTCTCACTAACACGCTAATATGCATTTTCGAAAAAAAACACTTAATTATTTTTTGAACAAAATTTTTTTTTTCTGAGAAAACATACTTTCTTATCAAGTGTAATACCACGTTTGGTGGGCCCCCCTGAGACATGATGCCCTAACCAATTGCTTACTTTGCTTATTGATAAATCCGGCACTGTACTTACCTTTATGTTTATCTAATACATTTTCTTCTTCTTCTCCTTTCAGAAAAAATCGGTCATGAAAAGTAAAGCCACTCTGGACAAAGATGAAGTTGCCAAACGGAATCGTCTCAAATCTTTAACATCAATGGACTCGGACGATATGAACTCATTTGAAAATTTAACGAGCCAAGATTATGAAGTGAACGCGCCTAGTTCAAATTTATTACTTGGCGAAGAACTTTTAACAGCGTTAGAATGTTTCAAAACTTGAAGCAGAAAAAAGTTACATGGATTGTACATTGTGAGCATGCGCGGATATAGGGGAGGGCACGGGGGCAGGTGCCCCGCCAGTTTTTTTAAGCGGGCGGTGTTTCCCAAATTTCATTATACCTATTCACGTAAAAAAGAAAAAAAAAAAAAAGAAAAAAAAAATGGTGATCCGCTGTGTCTTTTATCCGATAAATTGGGGGAGGGGGGGGGAAATTGTAAAAAAATCTGTCATCTGTCATGGCACTTTTTTTGTCATCACGCTTATAAAATCGCCAATCACCCTTATGAAAGGTATTTGTGGTAAGCTCTACAGCTTTTAACAAATTAAGTATCGTACCTCGATAAGCATTGCATTATCGCTCAGGACTCGAACCCCCGGTCTCTAGGTTAAGATTCCTCCCCCTCCCCCCGCCACATTTTCTATTAGGTATATTGTACGATTGTGCCCCCCAAAAAACAAGAGGGCTATATCCGCGCATGATTGTGAGAACAGAAGGGGTTAAAACATGAACACATCGGAAGAAAAATAATGAGAGTTTGATAATCTCAATGTGTGAAAATGAATTCGAAAAGTTCATTTGTGGCAACATGCGCAAGAATTGACAAATTTGGAACGGCGGCAGCTGCAAAAGATCACACCTTACCTTCTAAGTATCGGGGGGTAGCATGTAAGTTTTGCCAAAGTAGAAGAAATATTAAGCTCCTCAACTATCAAATAGTGTTCGGTTGATATGGCATTAACCGTGTTTATAATATCTTAAAGGCACTTATAAACCAAGATTATAATTTACATGAATTCCTAAATTCTCAAATAGTATTCGGTTGATATGGCATTAACCGTGTTTATATATCTTAAAGACACTTATAAACCAAGATTATAATTTACATGAATTCCTAAATTCTCAAATAGTATTCGGTTGATATGGCATTAACCGTGTTTGTATATCTTAAAGGCACTTATAAACCAAGATTATAATTTACATGAATTCCTAAATTCTCAAATAGTATTCGGTTGATATGACATTAACCGTGTTTATATATCTTAAAGACACTTATAAACCAAAATTATAATTAATATGAATTCCTAAATTCTCATATAGTGTTCGGTTGATATGGCATTAACCGTGTTTATATATCTTAAAGGCACTTATAAACCAAAATTATAATTTACATGAATTCCTAAATTCTCATATAGTGTTCGGTTGATATGGCATTAACCGTGTTTATATATCTTAAAGACACTTATAAACCAAAATTATAATTAACATGAATTCCTAAATTCTCATATAGTGTTCGGTTGATATGGCATTAACCCTGTTTATATATCTTAAAGACACTTATAAACCAAAATTATAATTAACTATATGGCATTAACCGTGTTCATGTATTTTTTTGTATTTCAATTTGGTGGCATTGACTACTTTGGACACATTGCGCATGTACATAAATATATGTATTAATTAATAGTCTATAAAGCAAATGTCAAAGTCTAAATCCTTAGCTTGCATGCATCTCTATACACACTCATAATCTTGTGTCACGCGAACTTCCGTAATTTTTTACGTGTTTTTACGAGGCACTTAAATTATAAAAGTTTACGTTTACAGGTGTGTGATGATAAGAAAGTTTGACTTAAGTAGTTCATTTAATTTCCAGAAGAAACCCAAACTTAACTGAGACATTTTCAATGTTTCTACTGCAAGTAGATCTTTTCGTTTGCACTCATGAAATCTCAGGTCACTCAGAGATAGGATTACCAGGTGTCTTGATGAATAAGCACATTCGTGCAGTGCCGGGACAGATTGTTATCATATAGCTTTCGTTTGCACTCATGAAATCTCCATTCTTTCACAGATATTACCAGGTGTCTTGATGAATAAGCACATTCGTGCAGTGCCGGGACAGATTGTTATTATATAGCTGACGAGGGGGCGAAGAAGGGAGGGTGGGCTTAGTTGTTAAGCAATCGGTGGGGTTTCAACCCCAGCTTCAGTTTTAGATTGAGTCCAACATAACCTCCATGCCACTCGACTAGTGTCTTTGTCTGACCCTGTCTGTATAATTATCTTCCCGTCGATATTTTCGTTTTAACTAAGACTTTTTTCGTGTCCTAATAGTGTTTTTTTTTTAAAAAAAAAAAAAAAATGTTTGTGCTGTTTCTCAATTCAGACGAATTTTGACATGGGAGCCCCTCTGTTTTTATTGCAGAGTTAGATTCTTCAAAACAACAACATATTATCTGCCGAATCTACAATTTGATATAAAAAAATGAATGAAAAGCGCACGTGTACTAAAAAAGTGTTTACATTTAGTTTTTTCATGTCCAGTAATAAAGAACATAAGGGGAGGTCATGTTAATTGGGCCACATTGTACATATTAGTGTTGTACAGGATCAAGTGTCTTTTGTCGTATTTGTCATCTTTTGAGGTTCCTCTTGCACCGCGTATTACAAAATCTAAGTAGAAGTTTCTGGAACCAATTCATGCCTTTTAAAAAGAATCAAACATAGGACTGCGCATGCGCAAGCTTTTTTTTTAGAAATAAAGATAAATTGAAAGAGTCAAGGAGGAAGTGTAGGTACCTACTTGTACTTTCCTAAATTAGATTTTACTACATATTTTGAAGAGTTGGGGTCCCCGGTTAAATAATATGTTTTTCAATTGTCAACCCAGAAATGTCGAAATATCTATTGTAAGTTGTCAAAGCGCGGAGCCCGTAGCACGTGCTACAAGTGCTACTATTGTTAATCCAGCCCTGCCTATAGAAGATAAAGTATTGTTGTTATTGAACTTTTTGAAAATAATTATAATTTAGGCGGTGATTATGAAACACTCGCGATAGCTCAGGGTTTTAAAGCGAGTTTACTACTTAACTAGTTTAGGATCTATTTACTCACGCGAGTGGTTGTATGTATGTATGTATTGTATAAGAATGACGAATTGTGTTTTGAGTTATCATAAGAAACGTTTTCACTATGCTACATTTGCTACATATAATCAAAGTTCTTTTTAAAAAAAATCTGTCATTATTGTGGGCCCGAACCACCGACCCTCGGCACTTAACTCACATACTTAATCAGTTGAGACAACTTGGATGAGGTATTTATAACCACTCCAATGGAATGCTGTACACGTGCTCGCTCGCGCTAGTGTTTCATAACCACTACGTATGAACAATCTTATTATCAGCAGGCATCGTCCTCATGATGGCCGGTTCTACGCACCAGAACGACCTGGAACGCCTACCATCACATTTCCAGTCAAGGGCCATCAAAATCTTGTCGGTAAACTCATATCAATCTGCCATTTTAATTAATCATGCATCCTATAAATGGGAAGAACGGTTGATTTCGTGAGAAAAACCGCTACTATCATTACTACAATCTCATTATAATCAGTATGTCCTCAGATGGTTGGTTCTACTTACTAGGGCAACCCAAGCCCTCAAAAGTGTTTGGCCAAAGACCATCAATACAGCAATGCAAACCAAAAGAAGACCCACATCGTTTCACAGCAATTATACTCATTTTTTCTGATGGTAATTATTTGATATGATGAAACAAATATTTACCAATACCAATATCAGTGATTTTAGTCTTCTTTGGCTCATGATTGCTGCTACAGCAATTTTATTATTTATTAAATCTTTAAAAAATGACAAACAAAAATCTCCCTCAAGCCTGAAGTAGTGTTATGGTTAACGAGAGTTCGAAGGAGATACTCTCTGGACGGCGATGTTAAAGATAAAGTTTTGTATTCCTGCAGAAAATTTGCTGCTTTTTATATTTAACAAAAAAAAGTTTTTTGTAAAGATAAAAAATATTTAAAAATAAAGTTTATATTTCCAATTATTTTATTCACAATATATTTTTATTAGGTGTCTCTGCGTTCATTATTTTCTGTTCGGGGGCCCGAAAGTCGTCCCATCTGGTTTGGTCTTATCTTCTTCTTTACGTACCTCAACGTATTTGTTTTTTCGAGTGCTCAAGACTCGCCCAATCAGTCAAAACTCATCTTTCACTTTAGGTACCTTAATGTCTTCTTTATTTCATGTTCGCGGGCTCAAATATTGATCGATGAGTTAAGGCTTATATTATTATTATCTATATTTTTTCCCGAATGGTGCAAGAATTTTTGGGGAGCGACTTCATGAAAAGAACAAGTTTCATCGAGGCATGGCCGATCAAAACATTTCCTAACCTCTCTGATTTGGGGGACGTTCTTCTTAACGCTTATATTGAAAAATAAACAAACTTTTTCTTCTCATGAAGTCGCTCACTAAAAACTCTTGCACCATTCGGAAAAAAATATGCACCATTCGGGCCTTGTGCCGAATCCTTGAGAATGGGGTCTTACACCGGGGAGATCTGTTGAGGAAAGTTTTTCAAAAAAATTCAATATTTTTTTTTTACACTCGCTTTTTTATTGGCCGTCATGGGTTCATGATGAACNAAAATTCAATATTTTTTTTTACACTCGCTTTTTTATTGGCCGTCATGGGTTCATGATGAACAGTTTTACATACGCAATAGAGGAATGGCCGTAGAAGCGTTTTCTAACCTCCCTACTCGGGTTAAAATTGGTTAAAAAAATTCAAAGTTTTTGTAAACAAGCCTCAAGTGAGTTCCCCGGTTACTCCATTGAAAATGATATTTTACGATGTTTAACGACAAGATCCGAAGTTGCTCGAAGTAAATATTAATTTTGATAAAAAAAATTTGTAAACAAACAAAAATGTTTTTCTTTCAATTTTTAATGAAATTTTCTTATCACTAGCTGATTCATTAGTTTGGTTATAACTATTATTATCGTATTTTGTGTGTGTCATGGCTGAAAAATTGCCTGCTGATAAATCAAGATACAAAGTGATTATATTGGGTGCCGGAATGGCGGGATTATCAGCAGCAAATCATTTGATGAAAAATGAAAATACTGATTTTCTGATCCTTGAAGGTAGAGAAAGAGTAGGAGGCAGGATAGCACTCTTCAAATCAGGTTAGTCAACTTGCCGTTTTTTTTTTCAAAAAGTCTTCTTCGTTTTGAAATCCTTGAAAGATTCCCATTTTTGTTTTAGTTATAGGTAGTTAGAAACGTACTTACTTTAAAGAACAGATATTGATCGCAGACCACTTTTTTTGAGTCAAGCAATACCGAAATCATTTCCCTCTGGTTCACGAATTTATTCTTTTTAGGATGTTGGGGAGATTACCTTTCCGGGGGCCCCGCGATCTGATGACTGATTCTTGTAGAACTCGACGAAATAAACACTTTTACAAGAATAAAAAAAGTCGATATTTCACTTCGTTTTCGTGATACAGCGAGTTGAAGTTGGCCGATTATGACAGATTATTTCTGGTGTTCATATTATTTTTGGGTCAAAATTTTAATTTGACGTGACTTTTGATATTTATCATATCGCGGCGCCCCCAGGAAGAGGTTAGGAAACGTTTTCGCGGCCATCCCTCCGTTTATTTTCGCTTTTACAACGGAAATCAGTTGGGGCCGCCTTACCGAATAATTACCGTTGCTTTTTCTTAAAAAACTAGTTCCAGCCTTTCCTTCGTTTTTGCAAAATTAGTTGTTTTTTTTCAAAAAACTAGACCTAACCTTCCTATCTTTTATTCGAAAGTCGCCTTTTATCGTTGAAAACTGCACCCTAACTTTTCCCTCATCATCTGATCTGTCGAAGTCGAATAACCCGTTTTTTCATAACTTTGACTCGCTGTATCTCGAAAACGAGGCGAGATATCGGTTTTTTTTTTATTCTTGTAAAAGTGTTTGTTTCGTCGAGTTCTACAAGGATCAGTCATCATATCGCGGCGCCCCAGGAATTGTAATCTTGCCAGAATGTTTTCTGTTTCTTTTTTGTAAATTTCCACCTTATGTATTAAATTTCAAAAGAGATATAATTTTACGCAAACGCAGCTCGGTTTTAGAGAAGATGCAATACCAAGAAACTAGCTCTGGTCAAACTTACCACCTTGTCAACTCCAGACATTTGGAACAGACCAGTCTAGTTGAATACCTGCCTGGACTTCCTCAATACAATTTAAGAATATGTAGAGAACTGCTGATTTGCTGCCGCTAAAAACATAGCTATTGATTTAATCATTTTTTACTAGTAAAACAACACTAGACGGAATTCTATATAAATACCCTTAACTATAATATGTTAAATACCATTTCGTAAGGTTTCGTACCTGGAGTAAAATGAAAAATCAATATTAAACGGCCTACATTGTCTATGACGTATCAAATTATCTGATACAGAAAGAAAAGAGTATGTCAGTATGATAGGATACAAAAACCATTCTGTCCCAAAGTCAAACTAATCAGGAATACGATAAGTGGTGAGTGTAGTGTGAGCAATAATCTATCTGGACACCCTTCCATTAATGATTTTACTAAAAGTTGCCTAACAAGGCAGTCCATTTTAGCCCAACATATAAGATACTCAACACATAAGGTTCACTCACTCATTCCATGTTTTATTTGTTATTTATTACTTCATTTTACTAGAATTTTCAAATTTTTATTCTTGTATTTTTACTTACTATAAGTTCGGTTTATTTGTCAGGTGTTGGACAAAGACACCAATTTGATATTCTAGCAATGGAAACTTTCCATTTTGTTTCAAGGTTCTGCTTAGATTGTTAGAATGGTATTAGGTTACACGACTGAAATCAAGTCACAATACACACATATCTGATTACAATCAGACGAAGTAAAAAAACTTCACATCTATTCTCTATAATATATCTATACTTACATACAAAAAGCAAAGCCTATACTGACTGACTCATAATCAATATAAGTTGATGATGGATAAACCTTGAATAAACAGTTTGCTTTTAATATGTAGACACGAAAAGGAAAAATCGAGAGGTCCAATAAAAGCGAATTATCGCCCAAATTGACGCTTTTTAGCGGTACAATTACATAGCTCAAACCGTAAGAGACGTCGAGAAATAATCGAGTAAGGATTTCCCTCAAAACTGTACCTAAAATTTGGGTTTTCAATTTTTGTAAACCGGAGATAATTTTGGTTGGGAGGAATTCTACCGCGAGAAAGAACACAAAGTTGCGCACACCTGTCAGTATAAGTGTAAAATGGAATTATAGACTACGAGTACAAGTATAATATGCTTCTTAAGTAGAGGTAGAAAAACTACAGAAGATAGCAAAATAATGAATTGAGAAAAATAAAAACTATTTACTATCAGGTATACATAATACTGTTGTGTGAGGAGCTGAGGAGTACCTGCCAGTCGACCTTCTCCAAATAGCTTGGATTGAACAAAATCCTAGTCAAACTGTGCCTCAAATTTCATGAGCTTGCAATATCAGCAGATGGTGAATTGACAATTTGATGAAACTATTGATACTAATATAATGTTTAGCCAGCGTCTATAGTACGTTGAATAGACCAGTTCCCGATAGATCAGTGAAGTTAATCAACGTCCAGCGAGGTTGTACCATGTGGGTGTCCACGTGGGTTCGCGTC
The DNA here is from genome assembly GCA_012654025.1 of Pachypsylla venusta. Taxonomy (NCBI): domain Eukaryota; kingdom Metazoa; phylum Arthropoda; class Insecta; order Hemiptera; family Aphalaridae; genus Pachypsylla; species Pachypsylla venusta. The sequence goes on along the minus strand of CM022878.1, from coordinate 34,339,735 downwards.
CTTGTGATGTTGGCTAATTTTCCAGCCCGGCCCAGACTCAATGTGGGTCGCTGGTTTGTAAGTTTCCAGCGAATGGAGTGAAAAAAACCCGCCTCGAATGACCAATAGATGTTAAAGAGAGTTTAAGCCAAATTAAAATAACAAAATAATAAGTTTTTTTCTTCTTCTCTCTCTCTCTCCCTCTCTCTCGGAATCTAAGGTAGGAACCACTCCCACGTTGAGAAACAATGATCAATTCTCACATCCCACTGTGATCTCTGAATTATCTTTACTTATCCAATCCTGGTTGGGCCATGTTCATCTGGTAACACTTCTATATCTGTCTTTAGCACTGCGTGTTTGACAACAATCACAAAGTACCTTTCTCTCTCTTTTTTTTTTTTTTTTTTTTTTTTTNTCTCTTTTTTTTTTTTTTAGATGACATAAGAATAGAATTGGGCGCCAATTGGATTCATGGAGTACTAGGTAACCCAATGTATGAATTAGCAATAGCCAACGGTCTTGTGGATATAGTGAACGTTCCCAAACAACACACAGTCATTGCAACCACAGAAGATGGACATCAGGTTCCCCACCCAATTTTACAGGTAAAAAAAAACTGCCAAATTGCAGACAGATCATACGTAAATGGTAATTCAGTTTCAGATAGTAAAGGTTTTCTGATTTTGAAGAAACACAATACCCTGAAGTAAAGTTTAATCTTTGGGGGGGGGGGATGATTAAGTCCCATGCAGGATGAGATTATAGTAGATTGGCTAAGCACTACCACTATCCCCAAACTGCGCAATGTGGTTCCTTTTTGTGGGAGTCTTTATGAAGATTTTCCCTCCTCTATTAAAAAAAAAAAATAAAACATAAGAAAGTTCCTTGTATGACATTTTTATTCAGTAAATGATGTCAAATTTTTATGATTATACGCGATACGAACCTTCGACACGGCATTTCTTCTTCTTTTTATTTTTTTTTTTTTTTTTTAGTCAATGTTTAGTACATCCTCTTAAATTATAGTATTATAAAAATTCAAGGTGAAACGGATGGCTCCGCCCGTTTTTGTCCACGGGCACACCTAGTCATGAAATATCCCACCAATTTACGTACACATTTTTTTAATGAAATACGGTTTGTAACTCATTTTCGTGTGTAACTGGTATTTTGTGATGATTGGTGTAATTTTTGAGTCCTTTATATCTATTATTAATCTTCAAGAATACATGAATGATAAAATGAATTTTCAATAATGAAGGTTAAAAATTACTATATCTTCACTTGACTAAAAAATATTAAAGATGTTAAAGAGCTAACTAGTTTCGTCCTCTCCTGAGAACATCATCGGAGCTAGTGAATATCTTTAATATATAGTAATTTTTAACCTTCATTAAGGTTATACTTGACATAGTATCCAAATTTAACCAACTGAATTTTAAATATTTTAATTTTCGTTTGATCGACTTTTTCAAATTAGATAGATTTCTAAATATTTTATTAGGAAAAAAAAACATTTTGATTTCAGGAAATCTACGAGGCGTACATTTGTTTTCTACATCGATGTGAGGAGTACTTTCTGTCGCAGTACCTTCCTCCGGAGGATGTCCACAGTGTAGGGGAGCATATCAACTTAGAAATAGAACTTTATCTCAGAAATATTTGTAGTCCAGAAGAGCGATATCTCAGATACCTTATCTTTCAGTGTTTGTTGAAAAGAGAAACTTGTATTACTGGTTAGTTATATTTACAGTCCAGAAGAGCGATATCTCAGATACCTTATCTTTCAGTGTTTGTTGAAAAGAGAAACTTGTATTACTGGTTAGTTACTGATTTCACTTGGTTACAATGGTTGTTCACTTATCATTTTTGGTCTCTGCAGCAATAGTTATCCAGTTCCATTTCATTTGACCTAAATAAATAGTTATGATACTAAAATGATAAAATGACAAAGTATACTCTTCCGGAGAAAATGCTGACTTCGTGTGTGTCCTGTTTATCTTTTTTAACTCTTCTGAAGAGTTTAAT
>CM022878.1:34312750-34337535 GCA_012654025.1 Pachypsylla venusta | reverse complement strand
TAATCGTTAACCGGTTTTCAATATCTGACCGTCATAAGTGGCACCTTTACCACTAATCGTTAACCGGTTTTCAATATCTGACCGTCATAAGTGGCACCTTTGCCATTAATCGTTAACCGGTTTTCAATATCTGACCGTCATAAGTGGCACCTTTACCACTAATCGTTAACCGGTTTTCAATATCTGACCGTCATAAGTGGCACCTTTACCACTTATCGTTGACCAGTTTTCAATATCTGACCGTCATAAGTGGCACTTCTGCCACTAATCGCTAAACGGTTTTCAATATCTGACCGTCATAAGTGGCACCTTTACCACTAATCGTTAACCGGTTTTTAATATCTGACCGCCATAAGTGGCACCTTTACCACTTATCGTTGACCAGTTTTCAATATCTGACTGTCATAAGTGGCACCTCTGCCATTAATCGCTAACCGGTTTTCAATAGCTGATCGTCATAAGTGGCACCTTGGCCACTAATCGTTAACCGGTTTTCAATATCTAGTGAATTCTGTTTTCAGGTTGCAATAGAATGGAAGACATTGATCTTTTAGAATTAGGAAGCTATACGGAACTTCAAGGAGGTAATATCTCTTTACCATCGGGATACTCAAGCATACTGGATCCTATCCTGAAAAATATACCCCATGACAAACTGTTGCTCAACCATAAGGTTACATCCGTACGATGGAAGCACAAACCAGATGAGGATGTTGACGGCGGCGGTGGTGGTCAGGAATCGGATGATTCAGACAAAACAGTCATTGAGTTTGGAGAGGAAGTACCGAGTAGTGATGATAAGAATGACAGTGATGATATAGTGATCAGGTAGGTTTGGGGGAACCAGTACGATGGTGGTACAAATCAGATGGTTGCCAAAAGTCTGAGGAGCGATAATCAACCGGTTTCTACCTTTTGAAAGAACATGAATCAAGGAAGTTCCTCGAAATACTTGTCACAATAGATCTGAACAAAGGTCCCAGTGATATTTATTGTAATCAGTCTCAATAGAGACCTGCAACCGGTTATATAATAATGAAAATGGAGTATCCTAATCAAGGAAGTTTCTTGAAAACGTGAAATACTTGTCACAATAGATCTATACAAAGGTCCCAGTGATAGTTATTGCAATCGGTCTCAATAGAGATCTGCAACCGGTTTTATAATAATGATAATGGAGTACCCTAATCAAGGAAGTTCCTTGAAATACTTGTCACAATAGATCTAAACAAAGGTCCCAGTGATAGTTATTGCAATCGGTCTCAATAGAGACCTGCAACCGGTTTTATAATAATGATAATGGAGTACCCTAATAAAGGAAGTTCCTTGAAATACTTGTCACAATAGATCTAAACAAAGGTTGCAAACAGTTTATGTATTAATGTCAATAAGGTATTTCAATTACTCACACCGCCATGTGTTTTCATTTTCCTCACGAGGCTGAGTGTATGCGTAACACATCCAAAAAAAAATCCATTTTCTTGGAAAATTCTAACTTCACGTGGAATTGAACTCTTGTCTCTTGTGTACAATTCCAGTGGAATAATTAAATTTGTTTTTCATTCAACAGATGTGAAAATGGTGCCACGTTTCGTGCTCAAAGTGTGATCTGTTCATTACCCCTAGGTGTTCTACAATGTGAGAGCAAACTGTTTTCTCCTAGTCTACCAAAAGTTAAGCGAGACTCAATGCAAAGGCTTCTGTTTGGGACCGTTAATAAAATATTTCTTATTTACCAAAGACCATTTCTAGAACCTCATTTATCTGAGATTTTACTCTTATGGAATGACACAATAGAAGATAAACGGAAAGAGCTACACAATCAAAAAAGTAAGTGCCGATTATCTTCATGGACGTATGAAGTAAATAAGTTATCAGGATATTCTTAGATTCTGATTGCTTTAAGTTGTCGATTCTTCAGCTTTAGACAGGAAGCATCACGGGAAGGCGATTTTTTTTTCTGTGGGCACTTTTGCCACTTAGCGTTAACCGATTTGGATGAAATTTGGTAGATAGGTCCCAGCTGGGCTCTAATTTTGCCCCGAAACTGGGTGCAATCGAATACACCCAATGGAGATTTTTGTCGCAAAAAAGGTATATTATTTTTTGCCAGAAAAATAATAAACCCATGTGTCACATTGGCAGAGTTTTTTAATTTATATTTTTCTTATACTTCTTGAATAGGTACCTGTTTGTAATTATTATGTATGATGTAAATAAAAAATGCTATACGCTAAAATAAATAAATCTTCATGGACAACCGAGGCGTGGTCTGAGTTGAAGCATGAATCGTCATAGGTTAACAGCCGTGGGGCTGGTTGGCAACAACTCGCCATGAGTTGTTGATACTTGAAAATCCTTACGGAAAATGCAGTAGCTTCTTCTTTCTATCTACATGGGTAATGGAAAAGATATTATTTCTGACCATTCCCTCAGTCGCCTTTTACGACTGGCATGGACTTGGATGCCTTGGAAGTATTCTCTTGTATATTCGCGATAAGTGGTGGCATAAGTCATAAGCTATGCTGTTCTAGACTTATGAGCCATCATGCACACCCATAGTACTACTCTATAAATAAAGATAAATATAAGCCTAAAAATACCCGAGGCGTGCATTTTTACATTATCCGTGTCTACCGCTAAATAACACAGAAAGCAAGTCTGCAATATCATTAGGTCCTAAAAAATATAAATATAAAGCCTAAAAATACCCGAGGCGTGCATTTTTACCGCTAAATAACACAGAAAGCAAGTCTGCAATATCATTAGGTCCTAAAAAATATAAATATAAAGCCTAAAAATACCCGAGGCGGGCATTTTTANGCCTAAAAATACCCGAGGCGTGCATTTTTACATTATCCGAGTCTACCGCTAAATAACACAGAAAGCAAGTCTGCAATATCATTAGGTCCTACGATCAATTTCGTCTTACTGATTTAAAGGTTTTCTAGTAAACTTTGTTATCAGCTGACAGAAATTCATACATGTGGCCACAATTGAATATCATGATGTCAGCTAATGGACAATGACTGAAGATTATGACAGCAGACAATCACTTATTTACAGTTGAAATCTCATAAATTTGGGTTACCAACGAATACAGGGCTGCGAAATCGTGAAAAAATAATATTCGACTCCGGCTCCTCTAAAATATTACCTTCGACTCCTTTATTTTCTAAATTTCTAAGGTCATATAGTAGTAAATGGGTGTAAGCTCAAGGAACTAGGAAAAAGGTTCTTTAAGGTGCACTTTTGCAATAAATAGACCCATACCTTTTATTGATCTACATATCCAACTCAGCCTCCGAAAATTCGAGTCAGAAACGCTTGATAAAGGAGAGCAGTCAAGCCTCCGAAAATTTGTGTTTTATCTGTGTAACCGTTTTTTCGTTTAATGTAACATCGCTAAATAAATAATGCGTGTCGCGGTTGTAAATGTGTTTTTTATGTATAAAATCGTCATGAGTTGGATGATGTGGACCAATAAAAGGTATGACCTTACAAATATAGGAAATAGTACCTACCACCATCACAATCACCAAAGAAATACATTTCAAAATACTCCTTTATTTGTGCTTGAGTTGGAGTCGATATTCTAAGAATTTGACTCGCAAATTCGCATCAATATTCAGGATTCTGCCTTCTCATATTTGTTTTTCAGAGAACTTAAGTGAAACTTGGTTTAAGAAAATTTATTCTTTCGCCAAAGTATCTGAAACTTTACTACTCGCATGGATCTCAGGGGAGGAAGCCGAGTTCATGGAGAGCCTTTCAGATGATACTATCAGTGACACGTGTACAACCATTTTGAGAAAATTTCTAAATGATCCTCTCATACCCAAACCAAAGAAATGCATTTGGTGAGTTCTTAAGAAATAGTTATCAGTGACACGTGTACAACCATTTTGAGAAAATATCTAAATGATCCTCTCATACCCAAACCAAAGAAATGCATTTGGTGAGTTCTTAACCAATAATATATCAGTGACACGTATACAACCATTTTGACAAAATTTCTAAATGATCCTCTCATACCCAAACCAAAGAAATGCATTTGGTGAGTTCTTAACCAATAATATATCAGTGACACGTGTACAACCATTTGGAGAAAATTTCTAAATGATCCTCTCATACCCAAACCAAAGACCAGGAAGGGAAGCCCAAAACGATGAAGTTTCTCAATGCTGGATTTAAGATGGATGTTTTCATCGAAACGAAAGATTGTTGTTGTTAACGTTCCCAACGACTCTCTCTGTCTCCAGTTCAAGGAAGGCGGCCCCTTTAATAGGATCTGTCCATAATGCTGACGGCTCTAGATTGGCTGGGTATGATAGACAGTTGAATCAATGATTTACATTATGAGCAGTCAGCATACATAGAGGACAGCGATCAGATACTTCAGGGTGCAGCAAGTATTTATATTATATCACCTCTTTGAAGAAGTATCTGGAGCAGCACGGCTTGGATGAACACCTCAAAGGAAGAAAAACACTGTGATTTGTCGCCGGAACGGTGTTGATGGTTTTTGGCCGTGTCCGAGGGCACGGGTAGCCCCGGTGCGAAGAACCAACCATCTTGAGGGCCAAACGAAAGGTAGACAATCTTTGGTCAGTAAAATTTCCCGAGTAAATTTATAGATCTAAGTAAAGATAAATACAATAAAACATATGGGTGTCCCCTTTGCCAGAGTTCTTAGTAAGACACCGTCCATCTTTTTACCTGTGCGGGGAACCTTACTTTACATGATCTCCGGACCACACGATTGGAGGTGTTGGCCTTTTTGGGCCTGGATAGGGGAGGAGGTAGTGCATACTGAGTACTGCTATCCGATACTACTACTGAGTACTAATTCCTTGTCTATTTTTAGTTCTAGATGGAAAAGTGATCAATTTAGTCGAGGTTCCTATACAGCAATGGCAGTAGGAGCGAGTCAGGTCGATATTGCTGATTTGGCACAACCAATCTGTACGAAGACTCCCAAAGGACTCAAGGTACAACTTTTTAAAATAAGCTTTTGTTTGGCGTCGGTACACTCATTTGCCGTAATGAGAAATGAAAGCGCCGTTAAATATGAAACTGGATGAATTGCCAGAAATGGAATCGATAAAACAAAAACGAAAGGAGGAAAAGCTAAATAAAAAAGGAGTTACCTCATGATTTTTTTTTTTAATTTGGCTTTACGTCTCTTTAACATCTATTGGTTATTCAAAATGGGGGTTTTACCCTCCATTCGCTGGAAACTTGCAAACCACCTATCCACATTGACCTCACCCAGCCTGGGTTGGGCCGGAAAAATAGCCACCATCACGAAGGCGCGAACCCACGTGGACACCCACATAGAACAACCTCGCTGGACATTGCTTAACTTCAGTGATCTAACCGGATCTGGAGTATTCAACGTGCCATAGACGCTGGCTGAAATTATTTATGTAGATTATGAGTCAGTGAGTGAGTCAGTATACAAATTAGTCATTGCGCTTATAAGTACAGATGAAGAAAGATTCAGTGCTATTGATACCGAATTAATTTCCCTTTACAGTATGGGAAGTAGCAACGTAAATAATCTTGACTATAATGACAATTTTTTTTTTTTTTTGTTTCAGCACTGACTTTGTTTTGTTAAAGCTTGATCATAGNGGATAGCTATGAATTCATGCAGAACAATTCGAACTATCTGATTGAGAAGAAATCTGAAATTGTTGCTTTCGAACTACGGAAGGTAGGATAGCTATGAATTCATGCAGAACAATTCGAACTATCTGATTGGGAAGAAATCTGAAATTGTTGCTTTCGAACTACGGAAGGTAGGATAGCTACGAATTCATGCAGAACAATTCGAACTATCTGATTGAGAAGAAATCTGAAATTGTTGCTTTCGAACTACGGAAGGTAGGATAGCTATGAATTCATGCAGATGTTGAAAAAATGATCGCTCTCAGAAAGTTAACATTTTTATAACCGCATTTTTCGTTTCAGATATCAAGTGATATCTGAAACTTTGGTTCCGTGTCGATCTCCATAAGAAATTAGTGATGTGCGGACTCGGGTACTTTACTCGAGTCCCGCCATACTCGAGTATGGCAATTTGAGACTTGAGTCTACTAATATATGTGACATAAGTGTATCTACTCAGGGAAGATTGATGAGTCCATTTATAGTATGGAAGAATTTCACTGACGAGTACCTGGGACTCAAGTTAAAACTCGAGTCGAAGAAGTCCCGCATCTCAATCGTCTACCTCCCTCCTTGCCTTTACTCGTTGGCCTTGACATACCTTCGCAAGGAAGGGGATCTGTGGCGATCTTTTACGAAACATTAAGGCTAGACTGTGTTGAGAGATATACACGAATATTTCAATACCATAACGAGTCCCCTGAACTCGAGTCAACCAAATACTCGAGTCTAGCTTACTCGGGTCGACGATGTATCCGAGTCCGCACATCACTATAAGAAATTGAGATTTGTTGTGGCAGAACAGACAGAACCGTTTAACTGATTTTGTTTCAATATGTTGTTGTTGTAGTAGCAGTCTCTCCTCTTTGGCAAGTTATGCATCATCTTCAATTGGTAGGTCTAAGAATCGTGCAGTCTCAATGGGGTTCAGCCACAAGTCCCTGATGTTAAGTGTGGTTTGGTTTTCCCGGACAGTTGAACAGGTATGGTGTGTCATGGGAACTTTGGCCACACAGGATGCATTTGTCTTCTACTGCAGGATTATTGCGATTCATGTAGTTATTTAGCCGAGTGGACCAGCCCGAACGACATTGAGACAGTGCTGTTCTTGTCACTCGAGGAAGTTTCTTTTCGTCGGGTGCTATGTCTGGTGGTCTGCAGTTAACAATCCGGTTAGGTTTGTATGTGTTGATGGTACTCTCAACTGTCCGCTTGTGTATTTCTCGGTTCAGGATTTTGTATGTTGATATTTCAAGATTTGGTGTTCCGTTTTCAGGTGTGTGGCAGTGCTTCTTACAGATCTAGGTGGCATCAGTTCCCCTGGGATGGATTTGCAAGGACGGTCTGACCGCAAATATTGTTGACTGTGAAGCTTATTATATCGGGAACTTTGCAAATAAATCCTCAGATATTCATAGGTATATCAATTTGAATGAATTCTTCCCAGTATTTATTTTTGTCTGCGCTTGACAAGCACAAATGCTTTCCTTGAAATTGATGGCTGATCTGTTGGACGCTAGGTTGCAATTAGCTTTGAATACATAAGATTCTCCTCAGCGATTTTGTATACAGAGGAGAAATGATGAGGGAGCTGTACTGGCCCAGAACTTTATTATTTATCTGACAAACGAACGTTTTATTCGATTTCTGGGAAAACATCCAGTTAGCGATAATTGTTTCACATTTCGTCGTTTTATTCAAAGGTTCGTTATTATTAAACATAAGATAGCTATTTTTGTAAGTTGCTTTGCTCTTTCGAGCGATTTTTTAGAGTTTAAAGTAGAGATCGCAAAAATATAGATTTTGTAATTTTTTCAGCCAGTAAAATAATAAACCCATTTGTTATATTGGCAGAGTTTTTTTAAATGAGAAGAAGAAAAAAACAGGCCTAGAGTATCTTTCATTTGCTTAGTATCATCAACGAATAGGGCAGAAAGTGTGAATACTCATGCAGTTACATATGGATAGTCGCTAGAGTGCGCACAATACCTAAGGGATTAAAAAAACGATTCCTGCTTAACGGAAAAAAACAGCCATTGATAAATTTTATTCCCCCAGTGGTATCTGACGGATATACGGGTACCGGCGATCCCGAACAAGCGACTGTTGCAGACTGATCTCCTTCAACGAGATGTCCCAGTTAGTAGTGTACAAATAATAATAATGATAATAAGTAAACGAAACAACAGTCGCGAAACACAGCTCTAGAGAATTGGCTAATCCCCACTCTACTAATTCTAACGGTTTCAGAGAACTAATACAAGTTACGGAACACTAACGGGCGGAAACGGACGTTGATTGGATGAGGTACCCGACGCTCGTTAGGGCAAAAGGGACATGATAAAGAAGAAGAAGAAGATACATTTTATATTAATTAGGCTGATAACAAACCCTGTAACAACACTAGCGCTAAGAGTTTCCCCTTCCATCCGCTTCATGGGTCAAATTAAGCAATTTTTCTCACTTTCTGCTCTATTCGATATGGTATCATTAGCGATGATAACTTGTTAACGGACACATTTCTTGGACATATGTCGGAGTGACCTTAAAAAAAGGAATGACCTTAAAAATGTAACCTAACTTCTTGAATTGAGAGAAACGTATGTATTGGACATATGTCCGAATAGAAATTAAGGAATGACCTTAAAAATGTAACCTAACCTCTTGAATTGAGGGAAACGTATGTAAGGTTAGGATATGTTTTTACGGTCATGCCTCACAAAAAATAAACAAATTAAGGTAAAGTATTTTTTTTAACTACCTTAACACATCTGAGTACCCCCCGCCCTTCGAGAACCCGGGGGACCAATCAGGAAGGTCATCATCATAGGTTAACAGCCTTGGAGCTGGTTTGCAACAACTCGCCATGAGTTGTTGATACTTGAGAATCCTTACGGATAATGCAGTAGCTTCTCCTTGCTTTCTGCATGGGTAATGCGGTTAAAGACAGATAATATTAATTTTTTTTGGAGCAAGTTACAAACTTAAAATGTGGTTTAATATAATTTACAAAGTCTTTTTAAACGTTCTAGGGGTGGGAGATTAATTAATTCACTTTAATTTTTATTTATTTTGTAAAAAACTTTTTTCTTCCGTATTTATTGAACTATCTGTATATATTGAACTGAAGCAGACATAGTTGTACCAACATGAAAAACGTCGAGTGCAAGTTTGTTTATTTTATCAATATAAGCGTTAAGATGAATGCCCCCGCCCCAGAGAGGTTAGGAAACGTTTTGATCGGCCATGCCTCAATTAAACTTGTTCTTCTCATAAAGTTCTTCCCTAAAAACTCTTGCACCATTCGGAAAAAAAACTAAAGTAAATTAAATCGTAGGTAGTTTTTTCCATGTTACCTAACCTGTTAAATAAACACAAACAAAAATAAAATTCTCTGCATATTTAAAAAAAAAATCCGAATAAACATTTGATTTCTTCAAAGTTTCGTCGATTTTCAAGCAATGAAATAGGGAATTAAAGATTTAAAAGTGAGTTTTCTCGTATTTCCCACCATTTAATCGTGAAAATTAACCTTCTACTTTCAATTAATCATATTTTAAGTTAAGTTAGTTGCTCAAAAAAAAAATTAATAGTATCTGTCTGCTTCCGGTAATGGAAAAAATATCGTTTCCGACCCTTCCTTTTGTCGTCTTTTACGACTGACATAGGCTTGGGTGCCTTGGAAGGTACGAATCAGGAAGGCACGAGTAATTTAAAACAAATCATCTTTTTCACCATAAGAAAATTTCCATTTATTTTTGTATAAAAACGAGAGAGAGAAAAAACTTAAATTGGCTTTACACGCTACACCGATTCTTTTTGTAACTATTTCTTATACGCACAAATACTACATGACTCATCTACCTGGAATAATATGTAATTACATTCAAAATACAATGAGCCAGTAGATTTAGGCTATGATTTAGATTTACGACGAACCGCGCGGCACAAGATCTATCTAAATAGTGCATATTGTCCACATGACCGCGTGGTACTGCGGTACTAGTTCTACAAACTTGTATCGATTTGTTCAGTTTGTCAGAAACCATTTAAGTACATTGAGCTTTTCATGACACATCGCCAAGACAAATCAAATAATTAAAAACACAGCACACGAACGAAATAAAACGCTTGAGGAAGTATCTCATGACATATACAATATAATTGTAAATTTATAATATAATGAGGGGGGGGGGGATGANAAGATTTTTTTTTTTTTTTTTTCAGGAAAAAATATGACATGTCAATTTTTTGATTTTTTTTTTTACTCCTTTAAATTCCAAGGTATCTCAAAAGTTAAAACGGCGGAAAAAATATGACAGATAAGTTTTGCAGCTAACATTTAAGAATTCGAATTTTTTGCTTACGAAAACGAAAGTTCATTGCAACGACTCGACAGAAAAAATAGTATTCGAATTTGTTCACAAAGACACATTTAGTGCATCGTGAAATGCATTTCCGGCCAAAATATTATATTGTTCGATTGATCCCTGCTTTATTGTTTCTGCCGGATTTGATCCGATGACATGTCGTTCAACTCAGCTGTTTTATAGTCTAAAAATACAGGGTATGTTATCATTACAACATCTATCCGGCAATCCTCGGTCGCGGAAAAATAATTAATCGATTGAAATGTGTACAAAATTTTGACTTAAGTCTTAATAAAATCACAATTAAAAAAATTGTTGTAATAACAATGATTTTCTTTACGAAAAATTCAACTCTTAGTTACAAAATCAACTTTGAAATATAGTATGAGACAGCCGGGGTAAAACAAAGGAATATTATCTGTTTACAACTGACCCGCTGATGGACATGTGAAAACAGATACTATTTGGTGTACGTCCCCTAATGGCATGTACAAACGAATGAAGACTCGATTTTCTAAAAAAAATCGATTTTTTTGATTTTCTCGATTTTCTTGATCGAGAAGACTCGATTTTCCACAAAATCACACTGCAATCGTGCGTATTCTGAAAACAGCTATTTATTCAGCTGTCATTTTATTCGGCATCCAGTGCAGTCAAAATAAGAACTCCAAATCTCTTCTAAAAGTATTTAATACTTTTAGATCTAATAATATGTGTCAGTTGTTGTCTTTAGGGTCGTGTCAAATGACAATACTGTCGAAAGCGACTTTTCCTTAATTAAGCGAAAAGAAATCTTTCAATAAGAAAAGGAAACAAGTATCCCCTGCAATTGAAAGATTTGGAATGATCAATTTTCCGTGTTCTCTTGGATATACAGGGTGTCCCAAAAGACCGAGACCACCTGAATATCTTTTGAACGGCTTTATGTGGAGTTTTGAAATTTTGCATGGCATTGTGTCCCAAATTAAACCACCTGATGGTGTGACCAATTTTTCGGGGGCGGGTCCCATGTGGCCCCCAGGTGGTCCAACTTTTGTTTTTTAAATACGAGCCCCCATCTTGTGATACATTTCAACCCTCTCCACTGAGGGAAATTTTATGACGACCAAGACTTCGTTAAATGAATAAGAAAAAGCTCTTGTTGAAAATGTCTGAACACAATCGGTGCGACGTTGTTAGCACAAAATGTATACAAACAAATAAACATAACAAAATAAATTTCTGAGTTCTTTGAAAGAACAAACTTTTTGAAAAAATAAAACACATTGAGCTCAACTTATGTAACACTCGGATTGGAAATCAATGAGCAGCGGAGCAAAGGCTATGATTCCGTTAATCACTCGAGGTTAAGGAACCAAAGGCGTATCCTTACTCGGAAAGAGACGGCTTTTGGATTGGAAATCAATGAGCAGCGGAGCAAAGGCTATGCTTCCGTTAATCACTGAGGTTAAGGAATCACAGGCGTATCCCTACTTGAATGAAGAGACGGCTTGGGTACACCACCTATCGTTGACCGTTTTAGTGTGCACTGAACCTGCCTCTTGCGGGGTATTCAGTATAGCACTTGTTGATTCAGAGGGCTATACTTATATCTAACGTACTGTCCATAAAAAGGCGAATCCTACGGGAAAAAACGAAAAGCGAAATTGAGATAGACGCGGAACCAGATTTGTTTCTTGATGTCTAAACCGCAAAATGCGAGAGGACTCTTTCAATACCGAGATTAATATTGTTTTAACGTCATTTTTAGTCCGCGTCTATGGCACGACGAATACAACAACTCCCGTTAGATCACTGAAGTTAAGCAACGTTCAGCGAGGTTGTACCATGTGGGGTGTTCACGTGGGTTCGCGCCCTCGTGATGCTGGCTCTTTTTTCCGGCCCAACCCAGGCTGGTTGAGGTCAATGTGGGTAGCTGGTTGGCAAGTTTCTAGCGAATGGAGGGTGAAATCCCCGTCTTGAATGAGACGTTAACTTTTTTTTTTTTAAAAAAAAAGGTAAAGGAACATTCACACTACACAGAGAAAGTGTCAATGACAGTGCTCTCCGACGCCGTTCCGTGATCTTCACAGTGATTTGACGTGAAAAATTACTGGCTGAGCACGGAGTAATCACTGGCGGGTGTTATTAAAATCACTGTGACAGCACTTGTCACTGTGTAGTGTGGATGCTTCTTTATGCATCGGAACACTTCGCATTATTTAAGGGCTACTTTTTTTCAACGTCTAAATGAATATTCTACTTCGGGAAGTAAAAAAGGATGACCCACTTCTAGTAACACTATGTCCCAAAAATATGGATGACTGATTTCCAATACTTTACCACTAGACAATAAATCACCCAAAATGTTGCTTGAGAGTTCTGAAACTGCCATTACATTGATTTCTAATTCGAGTAGATACTAATTAAAAACTATAAAAAAATATAACACATTGATATTGGTAAAGTATAACACATTGGAAAATGCCGTATCTGCTAAAGTACACATCCCGATACCAAAATAAATCAACATTTCATTGATACATAATTACCAGAACAGATTAGCAATTTACAGCAATTTTGAGAAATCACTTATAAGGTAAGGACACACTGCGACCTGACTTGACCGGACCAAACTACATCGAAGCCTGACCTCACCGGAGTCTGGTGACACACCGCAACCTGATTGGACCAGACATAATGTCTGCTTGTTCAGCAAAAAGTTAGTTTGTAGGTTATTTTTGTTAATTTATTTTTACAAATTTAGTTATCACTGCTTTTTTGAAAATTGTGATTTTGTGTAAAGAAATTATGACATCCAGAGCTCTTCTATTTCTTGAATCAGATTCAGATTCTGACTCTGATTTTGCTTCTTCGCTCTCAAAAAAGGAAGATATGGTTGAGTTCATATGTGAAAGACCGATCACAATTTAGAGAGTTTTATACTCTGTTCCATAAACTGAAATTAATATTACTATATCCTTTTTGAGCGGTATCGTACAAGATTGGCTGGTCACTTACAAGTTCAATAAGATATTCTTCCATTGTAATCTCCAAGTGTAATTAATTATTTAATAGTTCTGTACTATTAATATTATTAAAAAAATAATTAAAAAACAAAATTTATTTATTTTAATTTTAGTTGCCAATTATGAACAAAAAAACACAGGTGCACACTTTTTTTCCACTGTCAGTATCACCATGCAAGAAAGGCTATTTGAAAACTGAGTCAGGTCAGCAACCCATACACAACAGATTCGTTATGGACTCAGGAAGGCGACTCGGGTTAAATCAAGTCTGGTCAGTCTAAGTGTGCGTACATTAATATATTTACCTTGTTCGGGTTTTGATACTGTGTCGGGTCAGGTCCGGTCGGGTCTGGTCGCAGTGTGTGCTTACCTTTTAAACATGAATTTTTCATCGCACGCTTGCAGATAATGTATTTTCCTTTGGAATTCATGAACTCCGCCTTCAATTACATGTTGGGCTTCACTATCCACTCGTGAACTGACACGAGTCTACTTAAATGAGTAAACTAATCCCATTCAAATATACACATAGTTGTCCTTACAGATTGCGAACGTACTGTATCATAAACTCCACAAATTTGGTGATGCAATTACTTCCCCACAAAACACATTCTTTTATTTTATACCCGAACTAGCTGTTTTCCCGTGCTTTGCTACGGTTACGAAATTTGGATTTTTGGTGGAACCGATCCCCAGAGTGAACACGGCTCCTATTTAGAAAATTCAATATTTTATTTAAGGATATGACTTTTTGTACTTCGGAACACCTTTGTATCAAATTTCAGCTTCCTCGCTCATCCCGAAGTNTTTTTTTTTTTTTTTTTTTTGTAAACAAAACAAAAAGAGCTATATTGTTAAATATTATTAATTTTAAACCAAACTAATTCATTTGAAAATTAACCTATAAACCATTTAAAACATGGTATAACATTTACCAAAAAAAAAAAAAAAAAAAAAGACCCGCTAAATAGCGTCATTTTTGGCGGTAACTTGCTCCCACCTGAACTTTAAATTTTTACTTTCTACGCACCTACATACTAAAAGGGACCTTTGTGCAAAATTTCAAGTCACTACGTTTAGCCATCGTGGAGCTACGTTGATTATCAGTCAGTCAGTACGTCAGTCAGTATACCAACTGGGCTTTGCGTTTTATAAGTATAGATAATAATGAATTCCCAATCCTAGTTCCCAACCCAGTCCAGTTGCTTTGAGAGACAAACTCAAAAATCCATGGTTAATAATTTAAAAAAACCTTTTAACATAATTTCGAATTAATAAATAGTTTAAACTTTTATCTTAACATTCGATACTTGCTATAAAAACTTAATCTATGTATAATAAAAATATATTTATATATATAATAATCATCGACATGGTTAAAAAATATGACATTACATCTTCAAAAATAAAATATAACATTAAACCTACACTAAGCGGAACTGGTGTCGGTGACAGCAGAACTGGTGTCGGTGACAGCAGATTCATTTCGTTATAAATACTAACAGGTTCCGCCAACTTTGCAAGAATATGGCTTAGGGTGCGTGTTCCTCGAGATGACTGATGCGACTGTCTGTGAGCGATGCTCGTTGAACGACTATTGTTGGTGGCTATGTTCCTCGGAACGATTTTAACTGAGCGTTGTATACGATTTTTTGCAGTCAGTGTGTTTTAGAAGCTTGTGTTGGGTACTTCTCTGTTAAAAATGAGTTTACTTGCACGTAAGAGGAAAATTCTCCAATGTCTTTTGATTCAAGAGATGGAAGAAGCCGAAATAGTCTACCAATTGTTTGGTATTGAGAGCGCCACAATACGCCCTATGTTTCTGCTCAAAGATGAAGGAGTTTATCAAAAATTGATAAGGAACCACCTGTGCTCAGACGACCAAATGTTTCGCGATTTTTTTCGACCTTCTGTTGAGCAGTTTGACTAGGTGTTGGAATTAATAAAGAACGATATCCCCAAAGAATCATAAAAATTGATCAACTCACATCAAATAGTCGGTAACGACTACGATTATATTCTAGAATTTCCGAACGATTTTCAACAGCTCAACGACCGTCCTGTACGATCAACCTAACAGTCGTTAAGAGGATCACGGTTTCACTGAAATGCCATTACAATAGTCTCCAATAGATCACTAATAATCGTTGCAGTAGTCCCAAGGAACACGCACCTTTATCTGTGTGAGACATTAAGTACGATTTCTACTTCATACATGATCAAGACAGCCGTGCGTACAGTCTGATTCATTAGTAGAGTTGGTGCCCGCATCAACATAAAATTTAGCAATAACAGGGGGAATTACGGTTCTGGAACCGAGGAGGAGTGTCTGGCAACCCTTTAAATTTTTTTAACCAATTTTAATTTAAATTGAAGAGGTTAGGAAACGTTTTTACGGGCATGTCTCTATTAATTTTATTGAAAAGGGTTGCCAGACACTCCTCCCCGGTTCCAGATACCCGGGGAATTATATTATGGCAAGCATAATATTCTTGTCAGATCACTGAATCTAAGCAGATTAACACAACTAAATGCTTTTTGATTTGATTTTAGAAATCTGTCGGAAGCCACCCACTAGGTTAACTAAGGTATAACCGCCCCCCGCTATTTCGCTATAATTAACAACAGCTACTCCGTTGACCTCACGAGGCTGAGTGCACTCTGATAAAGCCAACGATACGTAGTTTTCCCATTCGAGTACGCATCACGCTGAACGTTGCTTATGATCAGTGGTCTGACGGCAACGTTGTAAATCGTTGACTTAAATTTCTTTTATGTCTTTATGACTTCAGTAGAAAACAGACTTTACCACCATTCATTAGACATTGGAACAGTTCTTATCAATCTCAGAGCCAAGTCTGTCTATAGTAGGGCTGCAGAGCCGAGCCTGTATATATCAGAGCCAAGACTGTCTATAGCAGAGCCAAGACTGTCGATAACAGACAAACAAAATGAATTCACATGAGGTACAATTGTAGTGAAAGTAACATAATAAAACATGGATTGATATACATACATGTCGCAGTCATTTAGCATAATGCTTGTTTATGCCCAGGGGGGCCCCCCGGGGAGGTAGCAAATTATTACCATCTATGAAATGACCAAAAACAACGTTACTAAACATCATGAAATTAAAAGGAATAAAAATCGAGTAAGACTTCCATATATCGGGTTTCATTCGACAGTACATTTTCTACCCAATTTTTTTTTCCCGCGAAAGAAATGAGGTCTAGTTTTAACGTCACGATTTTTCTTTAAACATCTGTTTGCTTGTTCGTCACCTTGTTCCACTTTCATGAAACTTGGTATGAACATTTATTAGATGCATGGAATATTCAGTTGGAAAGTTTTTGGGGCCTGTTGGATCACCAGGGGTCCATTTATTGAGTCAGATCTATAGTTCACAGAATTACTAGTCAATAACTAGCAATGCGGAATTACTAGTCAATAACTAGTAATACAGAATTACTAGTCAATAACTAGCAATGCGGAATTACTAGTCAATAACTAGTAATACAGAATTAATAGTCAATAACTAGCAATGCGGAATTACTATTCAATAACTAGTAGTACAGAATTACTAGTCAATAAGGTATCTCTTTAAAAAAGAGATACCTTATTTACACTATATTGAATACGAATTATTGACAGAACTCCAACTGGACACACTGGAGAAAAGAAGAAAGGAAGCACAGATAAAATTCGTCAGAAAAATTCCTCAGATGAAATTCCTGTACTGGTTCTCTCAATTATTCATACATTGTTGAACGTGTGCCCCTAAGGATCCCTGATCCGAGATTAAGATCCTCAAATACGGCACTATTTGATATCCCCAATAGGAAGGAAATCTATATGTTCAGATCTCCTTTGATACGGGCTCTGTCTGTCTATAATAACATGGTAGTCAAACCCAACATATTTTAGATGGGTTTGTCTACTTGCGTCAGTAATTGCTTCGATTGTGATTGAAACTCGCCATCACAATTGAAGTGTAGACGCTTAACTTAAAAAAAAAAAAAAAAAAAATACAGAATTTCTTAGAAGTTAAAAAGGCTTGGCAAAAATACCTTTGTATAAAAATATTATTATATTTAAAATAAATAAAGAATTGAATTGACTGAACAGGCAATAACTAGTAATTCTGATATAGAGGATTAGAACAATATACAATCGTATGCCACTGCTCCTCAGATAGTCTTATGACTGACGAATAGACAAACATCGTGGGGTTAGTCATTAGGGTTCCATTTTCATCCTTGGTGTCCTGAACCCTGGAAAACTAGTTCCTTTTGTACGGCTAGGTTTTAAATTTTGAAACAGGGCGAGGTATGCGAAAGGACTGTGACAATATTACAAGGATGTAACAAATATTACAAGCCCACACTTCAGAAATACATGTTACAACAAAATTGAAATAAAAAGTTCTCTAGCCAGCGTCTATGGCACGTTGAACACACCAGTTCTCGTTAGATCATTGAATTTAAGAAACGTCCAACGAGGTTTTACCACGTGGATGTCCACGTAGGTTTGCGCACTCGTGATGCTGATTTAAAAACCCAGGCCGGGTGAGGTCAATGTGGACTGCTGGTTGCTGGTTTGTAAGTTTCCAGCGAATAGAGGGTAAAACCTCTGTCTCGAATGACAAATAGATGTCAATAAAACGTTAATAAAAAAAAAAAAAATGTTTTCGAAGCTTTTTTATCTTCAGAAGTTTTCAATGGTACTCGTAGCTAGTATGAGACTGGCTAAAAACTAAAAACTGTTTTTTTTTCTGTAACTACATACATAATACATATTATACATCTTTTTTGGGGGTCAATAACTGAAATGGGTTTAGCAACATCGGGCGTCGTCAGTACTTGTGAAACTGCCTGGGTACTCTACGTATTAGACAAATAGCTGATAATGCAACGATACGAAAGAATGGGAGCGTACCTATCTAAACCATTGGTGTTGTAAAAAGTTTTCACCTTTTCTGCTTAAAAATCTAAATAACGTTGTTTTAAAATTTATTTCTGAAATGTGAGCCTGTAGTTTGTTCACACCTTGTAGATTAAGATTAGAAGACAAAGATCGATTCCAGATATCAATAGCGCTTTCCAGGAAAGTTTTCTTTACATACAAAAATTCAAACCACGAGCTTTCCTCAATTGCAAAAAAGGAAGTGACCGACATTGGGTGTGTTAATGGTATTGATGAAACGGATTTTTGTTGACCTTAGTAATTGTTACTTGCATTGATGAAAGGTATTTTTGTTGTCCTTAGTAATTGTTACTGGTATTGATTACACGGATTTTTGTTGTCCTTAGTAATTGTTACTGGTATTGATGAAACGGATTTTTGTTGTCCTTAGTAATTGTTAGTGGTATTGATGACACGGATTTTTGTTGTCCTTAGTAATTGTTACTGGTATTGATGAAACGGATTTATGTTGTCCTTAGTAATTGTTACTGGTATTGATGAAACGGATTTATGTTGTCCTTAGTAATTGTTTGTTCCATGGAGAAGTACAGTAAAAAAAAGTAGGGAAGAAAAAAAAAATTGACTCGAACACACGCTGCCCAATCATGATA
This sequence comes from Pachypsylla venusta, assembly GCA_012654025.1. Taxonomy (NCBI): domain Eukaryota; kingdom Metazoa; phylum Arthropoda; class Insecta; order Hemiptera; family Aphalaridae; genus Pachypsylla; species Pachypsylla venusta. Next base: position 34,318,911 of record CM022878.1, on the reverse strand, counting down.
GTCAAATTTCTTGTTTCAGTTCCAACAGAGCTCTGTTCTGGTAAATTTAAAAATCACTGTATCAAATAGTCACTTCAAAACGCATGTCAATCCAGTAGTGAGTCCTCGCAATCAAAACTTTCCATGGCAATCAGTGGCGGATTTAAACTTTCGCCGCCCCCAGGCAATTTAGAACTTGCCGCCTCTTTTTTGACATGAAATGCGATTTTGATAATTTCATTCGTTAGTGCTGACTCAGTAATTGTGTCGATTATATTGCCGACATGGTAATAGCTCTGTTGCCAGGTGCAATCATGTCTATCCGCACGCATTTCACTCTTCAATTACTGCATATGAAGGCGCAACATCAATATGATTACGCGCATATATTTGAAAGTTTCACGGCAGTTGGAGTTTGCTCTGTATAATGCAAACTTTACAGTATCTTTCTGATTTTCAATCGTGTAAAAAAATGAGAAAAATGTATAAACATAGACACTATTTTCATTGCAGCTAAATCCAAAAAAATTGTTTTTTCCATATTTAAGTTGCTCCATATTTGGCCAGCCTAGGCCATGGCCTATGTTGCTTGTACGGTAAATCCGTCTCTGAGGGCAATACAACACAAACGATTACTAAGAATAACAAAAATAAATGAAAATGGCGGCCTTATTAGACATCCCATAGTAACTGTAAGCTTTACCATGTTATGTCGATTCACTGTCACCTGCAATTGGAAGCTTTGGTGATTTTGACACGTGGGTAGGATTTAAATCACAGATCCGCAGGTCATTTCCAGCCATTTGGAAAAGATTCTGGAGCAGACCGGCAAGAGGTGGTCGTCAGACCGAAAACCTGAGAGAAGGGAAGTGAACGACATTTGGTGTGCTACTGGTAATGATGGAAGTTGTCCAGAGGCCTAGACTCAACATCGTCATCGTGATCAAACGTATAGTAATCGTTGCCTAAGAAATCTCTCCTATTGAAGTACAGGGTGTGACAATTAGTTTTCCCACTTTTCAAAAAATCGTGAGAGGGGAAGTAATAGTGGGAGGAACGTGGGGTTTGTGATATTCAACAAGAAATGACATCTAGTTTTTAGGTGTCGCAATGGTTTGGTTGCGCGAGCATGGTACGTTTGTTGTCAAGCTGGTTTTTTTTTATCCATTATAGCCACTCAGAGGGCGTTCCGCACAAGGTATGGTTTGCACTTCACAGATCCAGTTTCTGATCGAAAAACAATTTTGAGGTGGGTTCACAACTTTAGGACCACATCATCAGCTTTAGGCTATATGGGGCTACGGCCCATGTTCCCCGGTCACGTGATCTCCTTACGGCATGACATTTCGTTGGCCCCTCGCTAGCCGTATTTGTGTCCCTGTGACTTCTTCCTGTGGCGTTACCTCAAGCCTGAGGTCCTTGGCACCTTTGAAGAGTTAAAGGAGGCAATTCTGGAAGAAATCATCCAAATTGATGCTGGTATGCTGACGAGAGTCATGGAAAACTTGCGCGAAAGACTCCAAATGTGCCAAGGCCGTCATTTTGACGACATTATGTGCAAAAAATAGATGAAAAAAACTAGAATACACAAGCTTTCAGAATACAAAATAATTTTTCAAATATCTCATTTCGTTTTTATTTTCCAGCTGTTTCAAATGTGAGAGAACTAATTGTCACACCCTGTACAAGGAATCATTTTTTTTTCAACAAAAATGAGAAACTTAAACACCAAAACTTAAACAAAACAAAAGCTCATTCGAACATTTAAAATGTACAACATAGAGAAAGCTCAAAGCTCTAGCTAGATAACTATTAAATTATAAACTAATTCTTGTATCAAAAAGATCCTGAGTTTTTTTTTTTTGAGTGACCACTAAAATTCATTGCACATCACTTACTCCCGATTTGTTCAACTTAGAAATTCTTCCAGGCCTCCATTTGGTGTTCCGGATTTCACTTTATCCAAAATTCGATTTACAAAATCTGTTGTTTGTCCAGCCACTTTTACTTCTGCAAAGAAAATATAAATATAATCTTATTATATAAAGATCCAATACCCAAAGGCCCTTTGTAAACCAATACCCAAAGGCCCTTTGTAAAGGGAAACAAAGGTAGCGTTTCGTTGTCCGCTGCGTGGTCTGTTAACGAAACCATTTCAGATAGTAAAATAAAGTTAGATACCTTTTGACAAGTCAAATGTATTTGACTGCAGAACCCTGACCTCTCAACCTAACTCCATTAGTCCAACAGTCACATATATAATGAGTTCGATAAATCCCGGGACGGATTTTTTTATTTTTAACGGCTAAAGATAGAGACTTGAAATTTTATATGTAATTCTAACACAAATTAATCTATTTTTTGGGGTAGTTAAAATTTCCACAGGGTGTCTCAAAAGTGGGTAAACAGACATCAACTTTCGATTTTTAAATAGAAACCCCCATTTTTTATTTCATATTCAAATTCTACACACAATAGACTCCTCACTCGATACTTCGATCAAACCCGCCCAATCATTGATTTTTCTTTGGAATAAAAGTGATAAAATCAAGAGTGTAATACATCAAATCAGTCAAGTTTTTTATGCTGAATCTCGTGGTACCATTGGGTTTTTTTCCATTTTTTATACCCAAGGAGGGTAGAATTTCATTTTTGAAATTTTAACATCAACAAAAACTGAAATTTTACCGCTTTCATTAGGGGGGGGGGGTACCGGGTTCGAATCCTGGTCGGGTCGAATTTTCTACTTGATCTGGATGTGTTTGGGGGTAACTCTGCCTCTTGGGGACAATTGAATACCTCTGGATTGTTGTTGTTTACGTTCTCAACGACTCTCACTGTGTCTCCAGGTCAAGAAAGGCAACCTCTCCAACAGGATCTGTCCATAATGCTGGCAGCTCTAGATTAGTTGGGTTTGATGGATAGTTGCTGGCTGCTCATGATTTACATCATGAGCAACCAGCATACATAGACGACAACGATCAGATACTTCAGGTTTTAGCAAGAGTTTATATATCTGGAGCAGCACGGCTGGGTCCAACGGAGGAAAAACACAGTGAGTTGTCGTCGGAACGGTGTTGATGGTCTTTGGCCATGCCCGAGGGCACGGGTAGCCCCGGTACGAAGAACCAACCATCTTGGGGCCAATACCTCTGGGTAATAGCGACAAGTGGTAGTATTATAAGGAAATTGTTAAGTATAGCCTGGTGTATTGAAATGATTGTTACAAACCACCTTGTAATGCTATGATGTGATATATGTATACAATACTTACTGGTGACATGTTTCACAATTTTATCACATTGTTTCGCTATTTCAGGTCTTTCACTTGCATCGGCCACGCACATTTGACCTAGCAATTGTTTTATCTGACAAATGCCTACCATTACTCGCTCTGCAAAAGAATAAATAATAGACACCAGATTAGTATCGTTTGGTTACTTTCCCACAAGTGTTCCATAAAAATGTGTCTCACACATTTGACAAGCAAAGCACCCAGACACCAGATTAGTATCGTTTGGTTACTTTCCCACAAGTGCTCCATAAAAATGTGTCTGATACATTTGACAAGCATAGCACCCAGGCACCAGATTAGTATCGTTTGGTTATTTTCCCACAAGTGCTCCATAAAAATGTGTCTGACACATTTGACAAGCATAGCACCCAGACACCAGATTAGTATCGTTTGGTTACTTTCCAACAAGTGTTCCTTAAAAATGTGTCTGACACATTTGACAAGCATAGCACCCAGACACCAGATTAGTATCATTTGGTTACTTTCCCACAAGTGCTCCATAAAAATGTGTCTGACACATTTGGCAAGCATAGCACCAAGACACCAGATTAGTATCGTTTGGTTACTTTCCAACAAGTGTTCCATAAAAATGTGTCTGACACATTTGACAAGCATAGCACCCAGACACTTTCTCGCTTTTGATATCTTGTCGCGACAAAATGTAAGATATTGGACAGTGACCGGATAAAATTGGGCAAAATTCGAAAAATCAGCCATAACTCGAAAACGGTTCGACATTCCTGGAGTTCTAGCCTTTTTTTTTGGGGGGGGGGGNTTTTTTGGGGGGGGGGGCATTCCCATTAATTTTTCCATATCTCCTACTGTTTTGGCTAAACAATTAGTGATACATACATATACATACATCAACCGTTATATTGAGTTTTGTTATTATAGATAGATGATCGTTTATAAGTGACCGTCGCATAACACTTTCAATGGATTTGGGCTATTTTGAAATATTTTTCTAAACCATTTCCTTCAATTGTCCTTCATCTGTTGCTGTTCAAGCAGCCAAGTTGTGAAATTCGCTACCATGATACTCATCATGTTTCAACTCCGGCTAGAGGGTGGGTATGATACTCATCAAGTTTCAACTCCGGCTAGAGGGTGGGTATGATACTCATCATGTTTCAACTCCGGCTAGAGGGTGGGTATGATACTCATCATGTTTCAACTCCAGCTGGAGAGTGGGTATGATACTCATCATGTTTCAACTCCAGCTGGAGAGTGGATATGATACTCATCATGTTTCAACTCCAGCTATGCCTAGCAATGTCGTTTATTTAGTCAACCGGTCATGCCTCTTTTCATCAAGAGGACGAATCCTAACGGTATCAAATATATTAGGACTTACTATGTTCATACTCCACCCCAACCAACTTGATTTTGTTGGCTTCATGTTGGGCCTTCTTTTTTAGTCGACACGCCCTGAAAAAAAAAAATGTGGGAGCGGTTACAAGACACAGGAATATTTTACCTGCCGTTTTTGTGGTAGCTTCTTTTGATGGCTGGCCAGATTCTTGAATCTTGATGCACTTATTATTATTATTATATAATTCTTTATTGAATGAACTTTTATCTCAGAAATGGTGAAAGTAATAGAAAATAGGAAGGAGATAGTTTTAGAAGGAGGTAAATAAAATATATAAAAAAAAAGTTCATTCAAAGGGCGGGGTTAATTCCTGAGGAATTCTCTTCCACCCAACCCTTATTTATATTTATTATATAAATAAGGGTTGGGTGGATTTATTTGATTGTAGATTTATTTGTACTTTATATTTATTTATACAAATAAATCTTATCGATTTATTTGATTGTAGATGAGCAAACTGTATCGCGAGCGGGCGATAGGTATTTTGGAACTAATAATTAAAATTTAAAGATGCAGAAAGATAGAATCGGAGACAAGGAAGGGCCAATCAAATGCTTGAACCAAAAATTTACGAAGTAATGTTTAGTTTATTTATTTATTCTTAGAGATAGTATTTAGGATGTTTGTAGTCATTATGAAATAATGAAAAGTAAATTTGTTATGTATCAACTACAAATAATTTGATGAGCCACGAGCGCTTTCGTCAGTTACGACATTCTCAAGTGAACTGAGGCTAGGTATGAGTNTAAGTGAATTGCCTACTTTTACTTTTATTACTGCCCATACGGTGATTTTAGATGAAAGAATAATAAGAGGGGCCCGCAAATTTCCCCCTCCCCGGCCTGGATTTTCTGTCTACGGCCCTGACCATAAATTACGTTTACTCGATCCGTGGGCAAAGTTTGGCAGGTTGAAACTATCTTTCAAAAACAAAAGTTTAAAAAATTAATTCGGTTTGTTAATTAATTTTAAAAATTAATGAACAAAAAAAAAATGTCTTTACTAACGCTGAGTCGATTACCTGGACGATTACCTAACATAACGTATTACCCGGTTTTTGTTTTTACTAACGCCGATTTGATCTAATCTCCCCTTTTCTACCGCTGTGTCGATCTAATCTCCCCTTTACTAACGCTGAGTCGATCTAATCTCCCCTTTACTGCCGCCAAGTCGATCTAATCTCCCCTTTTCTACCGCTATGTCGATCTAATCTCCCCTTTACTAACGCCAAGTCGATCTAATCTCCCCTAACAAATTACCTGGACGCCAATTTGTTCTTTTCTTTTCTAGTTTTCGGTCTTGCATTGAATGGCAGTTCACTAACTGGAGTCATATCTGTGTTGTTTTTACTAACGCCAAGTCGATCTAATCTCCCCTTTACTAACGCCAAGTCGATCTAATCTCCCCTAACAAATTACCTGGACGCCAATTTGTTCTTTTCTTTTCTAGTTTTCGGTCTTGCATTGAATGGCAGTTCACTAACTGGAGTCATATCTGTGTTGTTTTTACTAACGC
>CM022878.1:34291488-34312209 GCA_012654025.1 Pachypsylla venusta | reverse complement strand
GGCCAACAATATATTTCAATTCAACGTAAGTTGTATTTTTAAATTTTTTGTATGAAATTGATATGAATAGGCAACAAGTTTAAAGTTCTAGCTATTGCCGGTCTCATTTTAAGCAGGATATAGGAAAACGCTAAAAAGCGGCATAAAACCGCCAATGGTATATTCAATTACCACCAAAAGCTTCTTTTGCCGTTTATGGCATAAAACTTACGTACATACCAAATTTCAAGTCTCTAACACTTTCCGTTCTTGAGATATCTTTGTCACAGACAGACACACACACGAACCAATGGCTGACACTCGAGATTCGGGTTCTGGGGACCCCAAAACGTGTTTTGGCATTGAAAACTCGACATCGAATTTCAGCCCATTAAAATACTTTCCTTTTTATAGGATAAGGAATGTAGAAAAAATCGTCGTAACTTAGCACTTTGTTATGTAAGTATCCCAAAAAGTGTTTTCTGCGTGACACTGAAAAAGGAGCATGGGGTTAGATGATATACACTCGCTTTTCACATTTGATGGCTTAACCTGAAAAAAAAAATCGGGGGGGGGNGGCTATAGCCGGCCAGCCCCCCCCTTGTGTACGCCCCTGACCCAAGAAGTCCTTACGCCACCCGTCAGATAAAGATAAGTTTCACACTAAAGAGATAATAATGATATTGCGGAGTTGTTTTTTATGTGGTCAAAAAATTGACAATCTCGACCCGTGAATATGTCATCCACAAGTAAATTCTTACATCATTATCATAGATACAATAATAATAAGTTACTTTAGACCATATGCTCAGGTGGACTCGACCCGTGAATATGTTACCCACAAGTAACTTCTCATACAGAGTGTCCCAAAAGTCCGAGACCACTAGAATATCTGGACTAAATACGGGATCTGTGATTTCATTGAGACAGTGAGGGTCCTCCTGTTTGGTACTTAGAACCAAACGTTGTCCTTTGGGTCCCTTAGATTGAACATTATACTGCCAGAAATACCTTTCTTTTTTTGCACTCTTTGCAGAACTGCCTGCTTGACTGGAACCTTCGTTATCACTGCCGGAGTCTGAAAAGATAACACAAGATTCTTCTCATTCCATGACCCGTGATTTGAGAAAATTGAGGAATGACAGAATATCTTAATTTGGAAAAAAAAAAAAAAAAAAAAAANGGGTCTAATTATATAGGAGAGTCCGGACAATATTTAAAAAAGAGGTTATACCAACACCAATATGATGTAAAAAAAGAAAAAAACAATACAGCCCTGACCAACCATGCCTTCGAAAACAAACATAATTTTAATTTTGATGAGGCTAAAATAATTGCTAATGAGAAACAATATAAAAAAAGAAAAATCTTGGAGGCTTTCCACATAAATCAAAATCCATGCTCCATTAATTACAAAAGTGATGTGGGAAACAATATAAGAATTTATCAAAACTTGCTCGATCTACAGAAGTATTAACATCTCAATACTCTGATACCCTCACTTCTACTCTGAACACCGTAGAGTCAACATCGGCCTGACGATGATAGTCTGAGTACTATTGAAAGCTCGCCATCAATTAATTTTTTTGAATCGATATTGTCTTTATAAATAATTTATTAGTTATTTACGATTCCTTTTTAAATATTTTATTATCAACTAATTCTATTCTTTCATCAAATTCATACCAACTCATTTAATTCTTTTCTTTCATCTGGTCTATGTATACATAACTCAGTCAGCCTCTTCCACTCATATCTGTCCCACACTTTCCTTGTCCACGTTACTCCACCACAAATTTTCCCCATTTCGGAGTCCCATCTTCGATTTGGCCTTCCAATCTTCCTTTTGTGTTAGAGTACCACTCAATAATTTTCTTTGTTCATCTTTCATCATTGGTTCTCATGATATATCCCGGCCATTTCCACTTCCCCTTTGGAAATGGAAAGTCCCAACAAAACTCAGACGTCTCCTTCACTTACCCTGTTCCGAAGAAAAGTCGTCATAGTGTTCACTGTCATCTTCTGAGTCAAATCCTTCGTCTAAAGAAAAATCATGTCCTTCCGGACTGAGAATTCCACCTGGAAAAAAAAACGCACAAATGATAAATCAATTTAGGAAAATCGGAAATGTTTTATGTTCACTGAAATGTTAGTTTTCAGTATTTTATTAAAAAGTGTTATTTAAGAAATGGAAATACAAAAGGAATGATTTCCGAACACTCAGCGCTCGGTTTGTCATTGGCTTATGAAATATGAGGTAATTTAAGTACACGTGATTCGCTCTGGAAGCGTGGGCCGCTAAATATGGATTAGTGGGATGTGGAGAAAGGGAGGGGAGACGATCTCCTTACTTGAACCATTTTGGTTCTTGTTGTTGTAGCATCAATGACATGTATTAGCCTCCTCCCAATAGTTTCATAGTCGTCATTGATATTCTGTCCAATTTTCTCCAGTACGTATTAGCCTCCTCCCAATAGTTTCATAGTCATCATTGATACTGTGTCCAATTTTCTCCAGTAACTATTAGCCTGCTCCCAGTAGTTTCACAGTCGTCATTGATATTGTGTCCAATTTTCTCCAGTACGTATTGGCCTCCTCCCAGTAGCTTCATAGTCGTCATTGATATTGTGTCCAATTTTCTCCAGTACGTATTAGCCTCCTCCCAGTAGTTTCATAGTCGTCATTGATATTGTGTCCAATTTTCTCCATTAAGTATTAGCCTGTTCCCAGTAGTTTCACAGTCGTCATTGATATTGTGTCCAATTTTCTCCAGTACGTATTAGCCTCCTCCCAGTAGTTTCTCAGTCGTCATTGATATTGTGTCCAATTTTCTCCAGTAGCAAGAGCTACCAAAATTCTCACGTGTCCGCTGCACGACGCATAATTTATTATAAAATGCACGGGAAGGAAGGAGTCCGGCCACCTGATATTCTGAACTGAATGTGAACACAAATCTGAATAAAGATGAGCTTTATATCAGCGCGTTCGGTTCCATGTTTCCTCAACTGCGGAATCTTTTGTGCGCAAGTGTAATAACCACTTCTTCCCTAACGAACACAGCAAACATTTACCCATTGGGTAGGAAACATGTCTTATGAACATTCTCCATACACATTGTCTTCTGAGCGTTCACCATACACAAACACATTGACGTCTCCATGGCAGAGTGCGCATTACATTCCGGTTCGATTCCTGGACAAGGGTTATGGTAACGAAAAAGGGTTTTCGGATTTTCTTGGTCTGGTTGTGATTGGGGGTAACTCAGCCCCCTAAGGTAGTGGTAGCATTATAAGGAAATTGTTAAATTGTTAGTGATATTGGAGTGATTGTTAAGAATACCTTGTAATGCTATGCTGCCAACTAAAATTGTGACATAATAACACAAAGAAATATACATTTACATTTTACATTGTATTTTCATCTCGCAGTAACACAACAAAATCTTCGACATTTGATCCACCTTAGGGATAATGTTGTGTAGTAGCGGGTTTTCTCACGAAATCAACCGTTCTTCCCATTTATACATGCATGATTAATTAAAATGTTAGACACAGATTTATGAGTTTACCGAAAACATTTGGATGGCCCTTGGCTGGAACTGTGATGGTATGCGTTCCGGGTCGTCCTGGTGTGTAGAACCGGCCATCGTGAGGACGCTTAGGGATATTAACTTTAATTACCTGTGGAGAGGGAAGATGTGGAGTCGGCTTCTACCAGTGAACTAGTTGACAAAAGATGTGGCCGAGGTTCTCGCCTCTGCCAAATCTGTTCTAATCCGGAATGACTAGGTGCCGACGAGGAAAGACGTGATGCTCCCGGCCTATAAGTTACTCTGTTGTGATGAGGTGGAGTATTGACAAGAACATGGATGGGACTGGTAGACTTGGCACCTTGGTCTAAAACAAAACAAAAGGATATAAGGTTAGCAAATCTGTTCTAATCCGGAATGACTAGGTGCCCACAAGGAAAGACGTAATGCTCCCGGCCTATAAGTTACTCGGTGGTGATGAGGTGGAGTATTGACAAGAACATGGATGGGACTGGTAGATTTGGCACCTTGGTCTAAAACAAAACAAAAGGATATAAGGTTAGCAAATCTGTTCTAATCCGGAATGACTAGGTGCCCACAAGGAAAGACGTAATGCTCCCGGCCTATAAGTTACTCGGNTTACATACGCCAATTCCAAATTTTTTTTTTTTTTAATTCTTAATTCCCGTTGCCAGACAAAACGTACATATGCTTACCACTGTTTTTTAATTCAATCATAATTTTCAAAATGCTAAAAACTTACGCCTTTTTGGTAACAAGACCTTAACCCCGATGTTGAAAAAGAGGTGCTCCTCCCAAAACCATCTTTTCTCTCAATCCTTAGATCATGGGCGGATTCAAGTGGGCGAAGGGCCGATCGCCCCTCCCCCCGATTTTTTTTCTTCATAAACAAAAAAAAACACTTACTGGTATCATTTTCCTAATAATTTGTGTATAAAATTGTACGAAAATGCATAAATATCGTCTAAAACACATAAAAATTATTAGCTGAATCGTGGCCGAACGTAATCGCCCCCTCCCACTCACCGATCGCTCTGTATCCGCCCCTGCCTTAGATTCAGATTATGGAAAAATATAGAANCACCCCAGATTTTTTTTCTTCATTGAAACAAAAAAACACTTACTGGTATCATTTTCCTAATAATTTGTGTATAAAATTGTACGAAAATGCATAAATATCGTCTAAAACACATAAAAAATATTAGCTGAATCGTGGCCGACCATAATCGCCCCCTCCCCCTCACCGATCGCTCTGTATACGCCCCTGCCTTAGATTCAGATTATGAAAAAATATAGAAACATGTTCATATGAGATTGTTGCCGAAAAGCAGGCCCNTGTTCTGCCCGTTAATAAACAAGCCAGTTTACTGTCCTTATTAAACTTCCTATTTGCTTTTGAGGATTCATAGATTTTTATATAGGGGCCCGTAACTTTTCAGTCCCGGGTCCGGATTTTCTCTTGGCGGCCCTGCCGAAAAGGTGTCGATGGCTTTTGGCTGGAAACTGTGATCATTATTCTCCACTCACATGTTAGGGGCATCATTTGTTGGTTCATCTTCTCTCAAACTTTTTTACCTACCTAAGATTAACACAGGCGGATCCGAAGACAATGACGAGGCTGCATCATTTTTTAAAAGCAAATCTTGCAATGGTGACGAATGGGTGAGTTGTGGAGGCGTACGGACAGAAGAACTGGAGCTATGGTGGCTGGTTGGAGAGAGTGTAATTTGAAAAGAAGTTTTGCATAAATCTCCCAAATTCATGGGACTAGATGGCATACTTGTAGAAAGATCTTTTAGACCAAAACCTGCAAAGAAATTCAGTGAAGATGAATAAAAGTCAATAGAGGTAGAACCTTTCATCGTGAAATAAGGTTTAATCATAATTGAAGTGACAATATATTCTGTCGTATGCATCATGTTGAATAAATGACACCTCACCAGCATACGAGAGGTAGACCGATTTATAAAGAAGATCGAGCGACGCCATTGTCATGATGTAAATATGTAGAACCTATATGCTATGTGTCTATCTATCCGTCCGAAATTAGGTAGGTGCTATATCTCTTTTTGAAGTTGTAGAATTACGCATTGAAAGTCTATTCGTAACATCTTAAAACAGATGTTCTGATTTCAATGATAATTTCGTATTGAAGAATAATTCTAAAAGTTGACGATAAATGCTGGTAGATAGATAAAATATTTGAGTATGGAAAATATGTTGCTAGTTCAGCGCTCTCGGTCACTACAGTGGGGTAGACAATTATAGAAGACACAGGTTCCGATTTGATGTGCGCTTTAGATCACTAGTAAACACTTATTCACATTTATAATATTAATGGAATATGAGTATTGATAGTGAAAGAATGGGGACAGAAGACCCTCGTTAAATTTGTCCGGATTCCAAAGAAAAAGACCATATTGACCAAGTGGAATGTCTTTTAGGCGCCACGCAATGTAACCCGTTGATATAAATATAAAGAATGTTCAGTCTTGCAAAACGGACATCACCAATTTCGACACTATTCAGAAGAAAAAAAACTACTTTTTACCAGCGGGTGGAAATGAAGAAGCACAGTTCAGCAACGGTGGTGACATGGTTGACGTGCTTTCAGGACTGAGTCTGGTAATGTTAGGTACAGCTCCACCGCCATAATATTCTTCAGGGAGGAGGATATCGTCAAAATTCAAATCTTCCAGAAGAGTGTCTTCGTTTGCATTAAGTTCTGCCAGGGTGGGATCTGAAAATAAAACAATCTTTTAGTATATGTGATGAAATTAATAAATATAGGTTTAAGATTTTAGTGACCATCGTTTTTGGCAACAAATTCCACACCCCCTGAAGGATCACTCCACAACGGGGTAGTTTTTAGATTTACATGATGAATCAAAATGTAAAATATAATAATAAAAAGAAATACACACTCCACAATGAATGAAATGATTATCTAATTTTGGGGGAAGATTTCATAATTTAAAAGGAAAGAGGAAAAAAAAGTGGATATAATCGTTAAACTGGGACACCTACTAATGTCAAGTAAAACCATATTGAAAGTTAAGAGTACTATATCTTCACTTGACAAAAAATTAAATAGCTCTTAAATTCAGCTAACTAGTTTCATGTTCCCCTGAACACATCATCAGAGCTTCTGTGCGAGAGAGTATAGGGAGGGAAAGAGAGAGAGTTTTGAAAGACAATATTTGGTCGGTTTTTTTCGAGTAAAAGAACTAATTGCCAATTAAGTCGATTTGTTGCTGCAACTTTGAAACCATTGGAATCTCATGTCTCCATTCGTACTTTACTTAGGAAAATAAAGACAATATATGACCTGGCCCTCAGTCGATAATCTTTACGTACTTTACCAAAAACACATTTTTTTTAATATGATAAATTCTTGACGAGAGCGTGGACTCAACGTAGCACAAAACTCCAACAAAAAAATAGCTTACCTTGAATAAGGTCTGACTTGTCCACTTGGAAAAGTTCGTCCACATTATCATCCTCCATTTTAATGGCTGTAAAAATCCCGTACCTTGAATAAGGTCTGATTTGTCCACTTGGAAAAGTTAATCCACATTATCATCCTCCATTTTAATGGCTGTAAAAATACCGTACCTTGAATAAGGTCTGATTTGTCCACTTGGAAAGGTTCGTCCACATTATCATCCTCCATTTTAATGGCTGTAAAAATACCGTACCTTGAATAAGGTCTGATTTGTCCACTTGGAAAAGTTCGTCCACATTATCATCCTCCATTTTAATGGTTGTCGCATCTGTGCTGTCCCTGGCGTTCCACAAAGCGGATGTGTAAAGGCTTGGATCAGAGGTCATACTGTTGGAGTCTTGATTCAAAACATCATAGTTAGATGAATCTAAAAGAGAAAAGAAAAAGAAAATCGATCAAAAGTTGAACTAATAATTGCAAATATAAAGAGTGACCATACACTTTTGAAATAAATGTTTCTCACGTAAATATAGGCTTCCAAATAGTTACTATATTTATTGTTTTGTCATTGGACAATTGAACTTTTGATTGATCACACCTATCAACATCAATTTTTTACCAAAAAACTGCGTAGGTACAATAAACCCTAGAATTTAAAATCTTGGATCAAAGTCGTATGGACTTTGATCAACTTTTTTGGTGTTTTTCTCAAAATCAAACATTTTTCCCATTTATAAATTCGTTTTCTAAAAATTGTAAGAAAAGCTTCACAGGGGCCTACACCGGGGAGATCTGTTCAGTGTTTTTTTTTTTTTTTTTTTTTTTTTTTTTTTTTTTTTTNTTTTTTTTTTAACTCGTTTTTTTATTGGCCGTCATGGGATCTTGTTGGACGGTTGTACATACGCTATAGAGGCATGGCCGTAAATTTTTTCCTAACCCCTCAAAGTTTCTGTAAACAAGCCTCAAGTGGGCTCCCCCCAGTTACAAATCTCAGCTTCATATAAAGATTACTGAAAAGATTTTTGACAGCCCTTGGCTGGAACTAAGATGGTGTACATTTCAGCTCGCGGTACGTAGAACAGACCAACTTTGTCTTATTTTTTTTTCTTCTAAATATGTAAAATCCTTTGTTGGCCGACCTTATTCATTATAGTTTCGTTTTTAACTACGCCATGTTGTTATTTAACACTGGATTCGAAATCATGTCGCCCTCAAAGACAAACATGGTCCAGTTTACCGTATACCAAATTTCATCGAAATCGTTACTTTACTGAAATAGCGACAACTTTGATGAAACATTATATTGATAGATGGAATAGCTAACGTTCCTTTCTTAAGATGTNTTCACTGCTTTGGTTACTAATCTAAATATTGGATATCCTTCTGTTCACTGCTCACTATTCCGAGTATTTGATATCATTCTGTTCGCTGTCACTATGCTGAGTATTGGATATCGTCCTGTTCACTGCTTTGGTTACTAATCTAAATATTGGATATCCTTCTGTTCACTGCTCACTATTCCGAGTATTTGATATCATTCTGTTCGCTGTCACTATGCTGAGTATTGGATATCGTCCTGTTCACTGCTTTGGTTACTAATCTAAATATTGGATATCCTTCTGTTCACTGCTCACTATTCCGAGTATTTGATATCATTCTGTTCGCTGTCACTATGCTGAGTATTGGATATCGTCCTGTTCACTGCTTTGGTTACTAATCTAAATATTGGATATCCTTCTGTTCACTGCTCACTATTCCGAGTATTTGATATCATTCTGTTCGCTGTCACTATGCTGAGTATTGGATATCGTCCTGTTCACTGCTTTGGTTACTAATCTAAATATTGGATATCCTTCTGTTCACTGCTCACTATTCCGAGTATTTGATATCATTCTGTTCGCTGTCACTATGCTGAGTATTGGATATCGTCCTGTTCACTGCTTTGGTTACTAATCTAAATATTGGATATCCTTCTGTTCACTGCTCACTATTCCGAGTATTTGATATCATTCTGTTCGCTGTCACTATGCTGAGTATTGGATATCGTCCTGTTCACTGCTTTGGTTACTAATCTAAATATTGGATATCCTTCTGTTCACTGCTCACTATTCCGAGTATTTGATATCATTCTGTTCGCTGTCACTATGCTGAGTATTGGATATCGTCCTGTTCACTGCTTTGGTTACTAATCTAAATATTGGATATCCTTCTGTTCACTGCTCACTATTCCGAGTATTTGATATCATTCTGTTCGCTGTCACTATGCTGAGTATTGGATATCGTCCTGTTCACTGCTTTGGTTACTAATCTAAATATTGGATATCCTTCTGTTCACTGCTCACTATTCCGAGTATTTGATATCATTCTGTTCGCTGTCACTATGCTGAGTATTGGATATCGTCCTGTTCACTGCTTTGGTTACTAATCTAAATATTGGATATCCTTCTGTTCACTGCTCACTATTCCGAGTATTTGATATCATTCTGTTCGCTGTCACTATGCTGAGTATTGGATATCGTCCTGTTCACTGCTTTGGTTACTAATCTAAATATTGGATATCCTTCTGTTCACTGCTCACTATTCCGAGTATTTGATATCATTCTGTTCGCTGTCACTATGCTGAGTATTGGATATCGTCCTGTTCACTGCTTTGGTTACTAATCTAAATATTGGATATCCTTCTGTTCACTGCTCACTATTCCGAGTATTTGATATCATTCTGTTCGCTGTCACTATGCTGAGTATTGGATATCGTCCTGTTCACTGCTTTGGTTACTAATCTAAATATTGGATATCCTCCTGTTCACTGCTCACTATGCCGAGTATTTGATATCATTCTGTTCACTGCTCCGGTCACTATTCTAAGGCTAGGTTCACATGACCGCGCGGAACCGCGCGGCACAAGATCTATCTAAATAGTGCACATTGTTTACATGACCGCGCGGTACTAGGGTTCTATAAACTTGTATCGATCTGTTCATATGATACCGCGCGGTACCGCGCGGTCATGTGAACATAGCCTAAGTATTGGATTCCAAATATTATCATTACTATAGCAATGCACGTGAGAGGGTCAATGACCCTTTATATTAAAAGATAAAAGTAATGCATTGTCTCTAAGATTCAGTAATCTGCATGTTTGGCTGGGAATGCAAAGACGAGATTGTATCACTTTATTGTTGGGAAAGTTATACATAAATTCACAAAATATGTTGTCAGAATCAGAAAATTTCATTTAGCATCTACTTAATTTCGACAACTCTGCGGCTAAGGGTGCACATAATTTTTTTCGATTTTTCCTCGTCTGATCGTGTAAGTATCGGTAACTCGTGTTGTTGCTATAGACTTGTATAGTGGTATTGGCCCCTGTCTGTAAAAGTGATGTCATGTGTTTTGTATATTGAAAATACCACACAAAAAGAGTTAGAACACATTTTGAAAAATGTTTTTCACAAAATCTGAATCTCAGAAAGAAATAGAACCTTGAAAATGAGGATTCACTTAAAAGTAAGTGAATCCTCGTCATAAATAACGGTAGTGTTTTTTTAAAGTTTTTTGAACCTTGGATTTAATCGAGTATGATACACTCAACTGGGAAGACGACTGAAGAAATACATAATCTAGGAAAATTCTAGCCCCGTACATTTAAAATGTCCATACAGAACCACACTCTCTTTGTAAAATAAAGATAAAAAAAAATGTCCATATTTTCATCCTCCACCTACAGCCTCAGTAGCTCAGTTGGTAAGAATGACGGATTCGTAACCAGGAGGCTGTTGGTTCGATCCAAGCGGAGGCAACAAATTTAGTAATAACATGGAGAAGTGCATTGTGATAAAGCATAAGCTTTAACACAAATAAAATATCCTCCACCTATCTTTGTAAAATAAAGATAGGTGGAAGATGATAATATGGACGAACTTTTCCAAGTGGACAACTACAGAAATGGTGTGCTTACTACAGGAATCGTAGGATTTTTCCATTATATCTCACTATTCAATTACTTTGAATTTTTCAACTTTATTCACTGGGTATCTATGCGCATTTTTCTCCAAAACTACTTATTGTCCTCACGAGGCTAAGTAGGCCTCGAAACATCCAAACCAAATAGTTATGACTATTGTTCCTGTCCGGGATTCGAACTCGGATCTCCCGCATGTAAGACTAGAGCAGTGACCATTGAGCTATACTTTCTTTGTAATTGTGTTATTTCTGTTAATATCATTGACAACATCTACGCCTGGTCATTGTGATAAAAATAGAAAAAAATATGTACACAGTGCAAACTGATAATTCCGCCCCCGTAATAACATTGTACGAAAAATTGATTAAAATGAGCCATAGCTATTTTTTTTAAAAAAAAATTCGACAATTTGTTACAGAATCATCATCATTAGATAGAATCATCGTTGGCGACAACCATCATATGTATGAGATTACACATTGGCATAAACTGGGGGACGCGGTGGGAAGCAATCGGATCCCTCAATAAGTTCTGGGTTTTTTTCCTTATACGGAAAAATTCCAATATACTGGCTGCTCAATTTTCAATATAACAAAATAGTACCTAGGTACAATCTACAACTAATTATACTTTTTTTAAACACAAAAACATGAAAATCATTAAGGGGCATATAATTATTGACAAATATAATATCTGGGATAGGTACATATTTTCGTGTTAAATTAAATATAAAACATTATATCCAAAATAATAACATAATATGCAATTACTGAAATGAAAGTTTTTGATAATAGAATAGATTTTTATGAAACAATCTACCTATGTGGCTTAGTTTTTATTTTGATAAGAAACTTGGGAGAGAGAAATATACACAGATAAGAAAGACAACACATTTTATGTTTACAATCTTATCAGTAGTTGCATGTTTTTTTTCTTCTTCTTAATTCTCTCTTTGTTATTATTATTTCATCATTAATTTAGTTAACAAAGCACATTGAAAAAGAAAAGAAAAACAGATCAATGACATATAAAGCATGTATGAAAATAATCATTTCCTACAACAAGAAAAATAATACTATAGCCCACAATTTTATTATATTTGCCTAGGGTTATGACATTTTTGCTTCGTAAACAAAAACACATTTTTTCCACTAAAAGTTTTTGTTAGATATATTTTTTTGACAATAGAAGAAAACAAATTGTATATTACCTTTTAAACGAAGGAAAAAATATAATAATTAGGTAATTTTCTTTTAAAATAAAAAAAAGAACTTCTCTAATCTGTATATTTTTGTTGTGAAAAATATTTCGTGTTCTATGTTTACTGCAAAATGAAAACAACAACAAACCACGGGCCTCGTCGCTCGTCGATTCACTAATGAAAAAGAAGGTCATTCAATTTTTTTCGATCAATGGGAAATCAGCCAATCAGAATTCTTCTCTTTTAAAAACATTTGAAACAAAGAAAAGAACAAAAACTATAAATTTACATTTAATTGTAATTTTAACGAAATAAAATAATTTAAATTAATTATTATTATTTTTTTGTTTATAAATTTAAATCACCTTTTAGAGTTTGTGGTGGCATTATTGTTTATTATTGTTTTCTAGCAAGACAACCTTGAACAAATCAAGGTCATTTGACATTCTTGATAACAAAAAGTTGTGATACGAGATACGAAGAAGCCGATAACGAGACTCGGAAATTTTTAGCGACTTGTGATAAGCTGGTAGACCAGGTAGAAATACCTTTTTACAGATATTTTTTGTAAACAATACAACTCTGTTTCTGTGTTGATTATGAAGAGGTAATATAACAAGATCAAATTTTCTACATCTGAATAGAATTCTAATGAGCCGCGTTTTTCAGTTTTTTATGGAAATTGTCATGTTACAAAAATAACCTATTCTGCTTGAATGAAACTTCTGAACTAACCTATAATCTGTATAAATCTACAGTGTCAACGTCAACGTTGCTTTTTATACTTTTTCTTATGCCTCTCCTACACTTCATTTTATAGTTTATATGGCTAATTTTATTATTTAAGTAACAAGGCGAGAATATTAACAAGGTTGACATTTTAATTAGGTTCTGGGCAGAAAAATAAAATTATGTAAAACTATTCACTATATTGGGAAAATATACTGTTCCCTAGTTAATCAAATGGTAATTATTCTGAATCACTGGGACAAAAGATTGAATTAAAATAAAATTATGTAAAACTATTCACTATATTGGGAAAATATACTGTTCCCTAGTTAATCAAATGGTAATTATTCTGAATCACTGGCACAAAAGATTGAATTTATTTTATGGTCTATTAATTATGTATATACTAATATTTATACCATTAATGAGCCTGAATTAATATTGAATGTAGTATTTTATTTTTAGATTTTATGCTCATCGGTTTTGTTCTNCCACATTTTAAGTTTGTAAGTTGCTCAGAAAATAAATAACACTATCTGTCTGGGACCGATAATAAATATTTCATAGACGCTCCCATAGTCGAATGCGTATAGTTTTAAGCTTGTATGACCATAGCCGGTTCTAGCCTAAAATTGTGGGGGGCTTGATACTTTTCTGTTCCTGAATAAATTTCGGGGTAGCTCAAGCGCCCGAAGCCCCCCCCAAAAACCGCATATGTGTATGACGTAGATTGCTGCTTCGATAACTGGGATACGTTAGAATTTCATGTGTATTTTTTTGCGAGTAACAGATAACTCAGTACCTAAGTTTTACTTAAAATATATTTTCCCTTCACGCTCAAATATCTTTTATTATTTTCAGACATGACTTCGTTTAGAGAAACATCCTCCAGAGTCACATTTAAAGGTAAATTTTCAAAGAAAGGGTAGTTACATTAAAAATGATCAATCCTAATCATTTTAAGCTGGTTCCTCATCTGCGTTACCAAAAAACGCTTAGTGTGGGTTGACACTCTGCCTGGTATATATTTTTTGGAACAAAATTTTGAAATGCATGACAATCCCGGCCATAATATATCTTTCAATAAGTTCTTTAACGCAGGTTTTACGTGTTCAGGGCGCCTTTAAACAAAAATAAATATTAGCTACGTGTTCGCCACGCGTATAAAAAATGAAATTCCAGTTAGAGGAATAAGATGTTATATGATTTGTGGTATACCTGATCAATTTACATTACCTAACTACAAAATATTGATTCATTACAGATCCTCCTAAACCCTCCCTTCTAAGATTCTTGGGTGTGGAGTTGAAGAGAAGTTATGCTTTGGAATATGACGAGGAGCAGTACTCAGCCAGGAGGGAGAAAGTGTACCAATTTATCAAAATACCCTTGGAGACTGAAAAATTTATAAATTATGGATTCTGCCAGGTAACACAAAATCATCTATACCTTGTTATTTATGTTTGGAGAAAACTTCTTATGTTTTCTATTAAAGTCGAGGGATCTCTAACTTTTTTTTTAAAACTCAGATTTATTTACGCTGTTTAAATTTGATCTTTGAGTACTGTTTTTCTCTGTAGTGTATAAGTTTTTCAGATTTATTAAATTATAGTCTTTTGTAAATTTACCATTAAACTAATGTCTTATTCTATTCCACCACCCGTTTGGTATTCGTTTAAAATATATATTGAGCTGTTCTATGTACAGAGGGTCCCAAAAGTCCGACACCATCTGAATATCTTTTGAACGGATTTATGTGGAGTTCTGAAATTTTGCATAGTATTATATCGCAAATTAAGCCACCTGATGGTGTGACCAATTTTTCAGAGGCGGGTCCCATGTGGCCCCCAGGGGGTCCAACTTTCGTTTTTTAAATACGAACCCGCATCTTGTGATACATTTCCAGAAAGACAATAGAATTAGAAGTACTTTGCAAAAAAACTTACAGGTCCAAGATATGACTTCCAAGAGAGTCTAAAACTAGGCGAATTATTTGCTGTCTAAAACTAGGCGAATTATAGGATATTGAATGATTGCATAGGACTCCAATGTCGAGTAACCTGTTTTTTAGACATAATTCCCTTAGTTTTAGACATTCCGCCTACTTTTAGAAATAATTCGTCCAGTTTTAGACACTCTTGGAAGTTATGTCTCGGAAATTTCAAATAGCCGCCATTTTGAAGCCAAACACGCTAAATGCAAATACCTATCCTCGGTAGCTCAGTGGTCGAGGCGTCTGCCTGGTAATCCAGGGTTTGCGGGTTCAAAACCTAGCAGTGTCATGGTATTTTATCCTCTATATGAGATATTGACCACATAATAATACAACTAGGACTTACTGCTGTCAGAGCAAGTCCCTTAAGGGACTTTAGTAAGGCAGTATAATAAGAATATTATGTGTCCTGT
This sequence comes from Pachypsylla venusta, assembly GCA_012654025.1. Classification (NCBI taxonomy): domain Eukaryota; kingdom Metazoa; phylum Arthropoda; class Insecta; order Hemiptera; family Aphalaridae; genus Pachypsylla; species Pachypsylla venusta. The sequence goes on along the minus strand of CM022878.1, from coordinate 34,296,935 downwards.
CCAGTCTCTCCATATGCAACTACTAGTACGTATCAGCTTGAAAATAATTAGTTCACCTTTCTTATGTTTCAGTGCGCAGACTCGTTCCTATTTGTTTACACATTTTTACCATTTCGTTTTGTAATTGCTGTGTTTTCGTTTTTCACACGATGTTTTACGCGTTGTTTCTTGTATCCTCCGTACACAAAATACATTCTTAAACCTGCCGAAAAATGTGATATCATTAAAGGCACCATCCTTGTAGTATGTTCATTCCTTATGAGTTATGTCGACACATCTATGATGTATCATTTAATCAAAAGTCAGTCTGTTATTAAGTTGTATATATTCTACAATATGCTCGAAGTGGCCGACAGATTGCTTTCGTCGTTTGGCCAAGATACTATTGATGCGTTGTTTTGGACGGCGACAGAGCCGAGGGATAGAAAACGACAACATTTAGGTGAGTGATGATCATTACTGAATAGGAGATGTCACGGCGTTTGAATGAGTAGCAATGGTGAAAAGAAGTATCATTTAAGTTAATTTTAACGTTTTCAAGGACATTTTTCGAGGTTTTTAAACCAAAAAGGATTACAAAAGAACCACTCCAGAATGTTCTATGTTAATCTTCTTCTTCTTCTTTCCGTGCCCAGGGACCACCTAGACCTAGATTTTGTATTTCCAGAAGTCAGCTACATAAATCCCACGTTCATTCGCTAGTAGGAGGTCTTCTTGACTGCAAGTCTGATGGAGTTGACTACAGGTCATCAGGTGTTGTGATGTTTGCCTTTGGCCGCAGTCACAGGTGTCATCGATCCTATATCCCCATCTGGCTTGATTAACATTGCAGCGGGTCACCCCAGTGCGGAGACGGTTAAGGGATCTCCATTTTGCATAATCAAGTTCAGATCCAGGGAGGGGGTTCTTCTTTAAGGTCGACGATAAGATTGGGTAGCTCCGACCTCCAGATGGATATTTTACTGGTGCTTGGTGTTTCTTCCAGGGCTTTAGTCTTGTGGAGGAAAACTTTCCGGGATTTTAAACGGGGTGGTACAGCACGTTTTTCATAAAGTGGGTGGCGGTTGTCTGTTTCTTGTTTTAATTTTTCCGTTTCAGCTATGACTTTTCTCCGGATGTGGGGTGGAGCAATGCCCGTGAGAGGGTAAACTTTCGATAGGGGTGTTGGTTTGAGGCAACCCGTCACTATTTTGCTAGCTTCATTTAAAGCTACATCTACATGTTTGGTGTGGGAGGAGTTCAGCCAGACTGGAGCGGCATATTCACCCTTCTATGTTAATAAGATCTGTATTCAAATAAATGGTTTCCATTGTGATGCATTTCGAGCAATTGTTCTAATTGATCTTAGCTCTGTTTTGAATAATGATATGATTAAATGCATTTGGTGTAACACATTTGAAGTCAGCCTCTCTATATTCGGAACAAAGAGGGTGTGTTGTCGCAACGCGATCTTTAATCGGAAAAAGTCTCGAGTAATTTTGTTGAAAATGAAAAAAAAAAAAAAAAAAAAAAAATCACAAATTAAAAATGTACTAAAAAATATTTCTCACATAATGTAATAAAATATTCTCAAATCACAAAAAAAGCACAAATTAAAACTAAAAATAAAAGCCTGGGCGCTCAATGATGAAGAATCTATTCCCATTAACAAAAAGTTTATTGATTGGTTTACGTTCATTAGTATAACATAAGACTTATGTTCAATATTCATCATTGAGCGCCCAGGCTTTTATTTTTAGTTTTATTTTGTAATTTTTTTTTTACCTCATGCTGATTTCAAATCGGATTTACTGTTGGCATATTATAACTTCTAATTGTCAGTAACTCTTACTTGGATGTAGGCACTTATTTTTACATTACATTATATATATTTTTACATTACATAAGGCCCCCAAGATGGTTGGTTCTTCGTACCGGGGCTACCCGTGATAGCTCTGGTCTATGTCTTTACTCATGGAGTTATAGTTCTTCTCCAAGCCACTACTCTTAACGTGGCCATCAACTCCAACAACAAGGCTCTACTCACCATCATGCTGTCCAACAACTTTGTAGAACTTAAAGGCAGTGTGTTTAAGAAGTTTGATAAAAATAATTTGTTTCAAGTGACATGCAGCGATGTGCGAGAACGGTTTCATCTTTTTGTGCTTCTCTTCATTGTGGTAAGCCAATGTCACTTGTGTAAAGAAGAACAATGCCAACATACTTACTATATCCACAGCTTTTACAGACCGCGGGGGTCCTTAGCTTCAGACACAATCCTGCTTCACTGTTTCCCCAATTTGCACTGCTCTCCATATTAATTTCTAGTAGGATATCATTCACTGCATCTTCCATCTCTTCCTTGGTTTTCAATAGGTCTCATTTCGTTTTATTGAAGATGGAGTGATTTTTTGATGTTGCTGTCATTTTGAGCTCTCGTCCACTCCAGGATTCTTGCAATGCCAACATAGATTTGTTATAAATTTATATTGGTAACTTTAAAAAACACTACCGTTATTTATGACGAGGATTCACTTACTTTTTCACTTCCGACTCGAGTTTCGTCGACATTTTCAAGGAAACCTTGAAATTTTTTCAAGGTCTACGAAAGTTTCCTTGAAAATATCTACGAAGTAGACGAATCTCGAGTCGGAAATGAAAAAGTAAGTGAATCCTCGTCATAAATAACGGTAGTGTTTTTTAAATGTCGGTCAAGAATATGTGGTGAAGGTGATGGGGGAACAAACTTTTTATTCGCTTTTTGGATTCTGAGTACCTTGAAATGCAAAGCATGAGGGGAAGGTAAAAAAAATCTTAGTTGTTGTTAACGTTCTCAACGACTCTCACTGTGTCTCCAAGCCAAGAAAGGCGGCCTCTCCAACAGGATCTGTCCATAATGCTGACGGCTCTAGGTTAGTTGGGTTTGATGGATAGTTGAATGATGGATAGTTGCTGGCTGCTCATGATTTACATCATGAGCAGCCAGCATACATAGACGACAACGATCAGATACTTCAGGGTTTAGAAAGGATTTATATACCATCTCTTTGAGGAATTATCTGGAGCAGCACGGCTGGGTCCAACGGAGGAAAAACACAGTGAGTTTTCATTCGAACGTTGTTGATGATCTTTGGCCGTGCCCGAGGGCACGAGTAGCCCTGGTACGAAGAACCAACCATCTTGGGGACCAACATCTTAGTCATGGAATCCAATGGTTCATTAATTACGACTTTAAACGTGCTCCAACCGCATATTAAACTGTTTCCATTATATTTGTTCCTTAAAAAAATCCAAATTTAACTTTGGCTTAATGTGAGTTGAAACGTTTAAACTTACAGATATATACGTTGATTCCAGGTTCTGCAAACTATGAAGGAGCTGAATTGGGCGGGCGATAAATTTTGGGATCTCGTCGTTGACTGTTTTTTTGTTCTGGTGGCAGAGATGATTGTAGATTGGCTCAAACATTGTTTCATTACCAAATTCAATGAACTACCATTCCACGTTTATCAGGACTATACACTGAGTCTGGCTTATGATATGGCTCAGACGAGACAAAAAAATGTAAGTTTGTGTGAGCATTCTCCAGTGCCACAGGAATATCTATTTATGATTCTTTAAAATGGCAGCTGGATGGTTGTGTTATTGACTTATTATAAGTCCTGTAATCCTAGCAAAATGGTCTTTTATGAAAGACAGAATGAACGTTTACAGTTTGAGGTTCACCAGATTGCGTTATGTTTGGAGACACCTTAGTTGTTCGGTAAAGACAGAAAGAACACTGCTCTAGAAGATTGACTTCGTTTACCCGTTTACCCCAATACTAATTGACGCTTTCCTTTAACTTTGTAGTTTATCAACCCGTGGTGACTGTAATGACATATATCTATGTATGTTTAAAAAATATTTCGATTTTGGTTTCAGGCATTTATAGATCACTCCGACTTAGTTGCCCGACGAATGGGGTTCATTCCATTGCCTTTGGGCGTAGTGATGATTCGAGTCCTTATGCATTCGGTACGAATCCGTGGCCCAGTAGGTGTCATGTTAGCTATCTTGGCGTACGGCTGTGTGCTGACAGCTAGAATATGTAACAATATCATAATTTTGGGAAGAGCGAGCTGCCTGATTCACAATCATCAAAATGTAAGTATATGTTTTTGTAAGATTTTTTTATAATTCCAATTTAAAGAGAGCACGTTTTGGGGTGGTGGGAGTTTTTTTTTTTTTAAAATCGCTCTTGAATCTTTGTCTCCTCCTGACATTTTTGGTTGCTATCATACATCCATTTTTGGAAGTTGATTGACCAAAAATTGGACCGAAATGGTCTAGTTTTAACGTCACAATTTTTTGATTTAAAAAATGTAAATGTATATTTCTTTGTGTTATTATGGTACAATTTTAGTGGACATCATAGCATTACAAGGGATTCTCAACAATCACTCCAATATCACTAAGCCGAAGCTACACTTTAACAATTTCCTTATAATGCTATTACCATAGCTACTCAATGTCCTCAAGAGGCTGAGTTACCCCCAATCACAACCAGACCAATTAGAAAATTTGAAAAAACCTTTATCAAATTTTTGACCCGTCCAGGAATCGAACCCAGAACCTCCTCGTTGCAAACTGACTGTGATGCGCACTCTGTAACGGAGACGTCTGCAATTTTAATTTAATTTTAATTTAAACGTCCGTCGAACAGACGTACTGTTCGTTCCACGATNTGAAGCCGTTTTCGAGGTACGGCCAAATTTCTAATTTAAAAAAAATCGGTCGCGGATATCTTAAATTTTGTCGCGACAACATATCAACTCAAAGCGAGAAAGTGATACGACCTTTAGATAGGTACTATACAATCGTCTCAGGTGGTCTCGCAAAAATAGCTGATCTAATTTCCTTATACTGGCTAGTAAGTCATACATGAATTGCAAGTTTTTACGCCTTCGGTGAATCATGAAAATATTTTATTTGTTTTCAGGAACATCGACCTTCCACTCCAAGTGAAGAGAAAATTTCTCTGATGCCTCCTCGCAGTTTATCCAAAGACTGTGCTACGTCTCCGATGAAAATTCAAACTCCAATTGGATTCAAACGGTCAAATACTGTTGAAAGCAGTTCGCCAACGAGTAAAAGTGTCCACATGGAATCACATTCCCCTCCTCCACCATCGACGACTTCGTCAAATTTGGTGGGACCAGCGATATTTTCAAACAGCAATGTAAGTCCATTATTAAAGTTTTGTACCCCAAACGAGTTTAATTTTTTTTTTTTTACAGATTTTGTGTCTCAGAAAATGTCTCTTGTGTAAATGTGTTTGACTGAATCTATATGAAAATTGTATGATATACCAAGATGCAATTATAATTGGTATAAGTTATTTTTTGGTTTATTATTTTCAATAATGAACCTTTGGAATCGTCACGAAAAAAAAAAAAATTACCCCCCCTCAAAATTTGATATTATAC
>CM022878.1:34280560-34290742 GCA_012654025.1 Pachypsylla venusta | reverse complement strand
TAAACATTTAAAAGTGAGTTTTCTCGTATTTTCCACCATTTAATCGTGAAAATTAACTTTCTACTTTCAATTAATCATATTTCAAGTTACGTTAGTTGCTCAGAAAAAAAGTATCTGTCTGGTCCATTTTTTTTTTTTTTTAAAAAAATAAAAAAATACTTATATGTATTTGCTCGACTTGTATGATTGCAGGTTAGTTTGAAAGATGCCTGTCTGAACGAAGAAATGTTACGAGTGGCTGCTTGTATGGAAAGTATTGGCGAAGTGGAAAACGAAACTCTAACTCGAAGTGTGCCGAACATTCAAAAAGAAGTCGAAAATGGGGAAGATCTTTCTCCTACTGTTGAACTTAGTTCTTCTCCATCCAATGAAACGTTTAAAAGGGCAGAGTCAGAACCAAATCTTTCCTCATTGGTGACACCCTCTGAAGAATTGTTGAATTAAATTCGAAATTCCATGAACTTTTATTCGAATTCTTAACACTGATGATATAAGTTAACATGATTTGTAATAAGTAATAACGTACCAACATGTGTTGCACTCAAGAGTTTACAATAAACTCAAGCGTCAGTTGAATTGCAAAATAATAATTATAATAAATGAATGGTTTTGGTGACTAAGTTTTTTGTTTGAAGAAAGAATTTTTAAATATTTCAATTTTCGGCGGCTCTACTTTTTCAAATTAGATAGAAATTATAAAAAGAAGTCGATCCAACGAAAATTAAAATATTTAAAAATTCTTTCCTAAAACAAAACAAAAATATTGCTTCATCGTGTCGATGGTAGCGAAATGTATGAGATGCAGATCTTTATTCTTTTTGCTTAACGTCTCTTTAACATCTATTGGTCATTCGAGACGGTGTAAAACACCTTCTATTCGCTGGAAACTTACAAACCAACTACCCACATTGATCACACACAGCCTAAGTTGGGCCGGAAAAATAGTCAGTATCATGAGGGCGCGAACCACTTGGTAAAGCTTCGCTGGACGTTGCTTTACTTCTGTGATCTAACGAAAACTGGTATATTGACCGTGCCATAGACGCTGGCTTAGATGCAGATCTAAATAAGTTGTTGATGACTGCAGATAAAAATTGTAGCAGCTATTATCATCTTTGCGCTCTATGCAACTGAAACTTTGTATTCAAATCTTTGAATATTATATCAAATGTGTTTATTGTAATATCTATTTTTTTCACATGATTTTCATGAAATAAGTTTTAAACACCCCCAATATGACCGGACACAAACCATGTTTCCGAGGTCATATTGGGTCTACATCATTTTGTCGTCATTTCTTCGTTTGACATTTTTATTGATTTTCTCCATTCTAATTTATCTTCTTGCGTTTTTGTTCGTCCGAGTTGTCCACGATAAAATGAGTATATGTGGTGACCACTCAGCCATTACTTCTTTTTTCAAAATTGAACTAATGGAACATTATTTTCATAATTAAATTTTTGAATTTTTTGTGGTTTTTATTATTATTTATTTTTGTGCTTTATAGGTTTATATAAGCACTGACAAATTAAAATATGGCATAATACTATTCCCCCCCAACCACAAACAAATATTATAATAATGGTTTAAAAAGGAAAAGTTAAAATAAAATAACAATACGGAATAATTATAAGTGTTAACAAGTACTCGTATGTACTTTTAAATAAATTAAATTAAAAATACAAACACCGAAAACATTATTTATATTTGTTTACATAGAAAATAGTTTGGATTCGTTCGAGTCATCATCAGGTTATTCGAATCGAAGGATGGCGGGTGGCTTCTAGTTGAAGGCTGCTGAATGAGTTTCTGTGTAAATAAATATAAATGGTCCTTTTGGTAAGTATTTTGTATCTATAATTTATTTAAAAGTAATGAAACTGTGTATGTTATTCAGATAATATACACAGAACGGCTTACTCCAGCTTCCGACTCAATGCTTTTTTATTTTACGAATATTTGATTTGTTCATTTTGAACAGTTTGTTTATTTAAATTAAAATTTAATCTGCATACATCTATAGACATTTACTGTGGACACCGTAGTGTAACATGGGTCCGACAATAATAGCCCCTGAGTAGTCTTGAAAGCTCACCACAAGTGACAGGACCAGTTTGGATTTTTCCTTGACAATATTTGGGCCAGGATTCTTCCTTGATCTATTGAATGATGTGGTAGGAACATATTTTTTTTTTTTCACGGACGAGGAAGTTTCAAGATCAATTCTCTGTCATTATTAGTCCGCGAAGTTTGATTTTTGGGTCAGGATCCAATATTAAACATAAAAAGTTATTCTGCCGAATGAGGCGTGCTTTGAACAACACTTGGGGCCATATTATAAAACTCGACCGTCTTGAATAGATGTTAAAGTGGCCACTCGCTAAAAATTTGTGTTTTTATATTATAAAAAAATTACATGATTTTTTTTTTGGTCACAACATTTTTTAAAATACAAATCAGACATTCAAGTAGCCAACAATCATACCACGTTGAATACCCCAGTTCCCGTCAGATCACTGAAGTTAAGCAACGTCGGGCGTGGTCAGTACTTGGATGGGTGACCGCTTGGGAACACCTCGTATGGTTGGCTCTTTTTTCCGGCCAACCCAGTCTGGGTGAGGTCAATGTGGGTAGCTGGTTTGCAAGTTTCCAGTGAATGGAGGGTAAAACCCCGTCTTGAATGACCAATAGATGTTAAAGAGACGTTAAGCCAAATTAAAAAAAAAAAAAAAACTCCACTTAAGTGTGAGTCGTCACTCCGACTACAAATTAGCGAAGTGGCCACTCGCATTTTTGAATTTTCTGTTTTTATATTATAATAAAATTACATGTTTTTTTTTTTTTTTTTTTTTTTTTTTTTTTTTTTTTTTTTTTTTTTTTTTTTTTTNAGATGGGACCTATATACCAAATTTCATCCAAATCGATCAATGCTAAGTGACAAAAGTGCCCAACGGCGCGGCGGACAAACGGATTTTTTTTCTTCGATTTTTGGATTCTACGTACCTTGAAACGTATAATATCAAATTTTGAGGGGGGTAATTTTTTTTTTCCCCGTCACGATTCCAAAGGTTTATTATTGAAAATAATAAACCAAAACAACATCTTACAAACATTTATCTCTTCTATCGCATGTAAGAGGATTACTTATTTCTTATCACCCTGTATTTTGCTCTAGGCATGGCGTTCAAATTGTAATTTTTCCGTTTTGTTACCTCTGGGATGCGAACCTAAGAGGACAGTGCCGCATGTCATGACGCAAGTCCCTTTCACTTGAATCACATTTCTGTCTCATCGTAATCACAACTCTAATATTGATGGATTTCTTTTGATTCACATAGATATGTATCTATTATCTATTGGTTTGTCCCGTGGCTATCATTGAGAGTTGAATTGCATCGTAATATATGTTCCATCTTAATCAATATTATGTTATAGAAATTGAGAGAAAGTTTTGCAAACATGGACATTGCTATCATCAAACATAGTAATACTCACTGAGAAGTACCCACAAGATTTTCGTTGGGGTCAAAGTCAAATTAAAACTAGTAGATCAAGATGATCAGGTGTTCACGTTAGTGTTGTAGTTATTTATAGAAAAAATATCTTAATCAAATTTTAAGAAAGTTATTTTCAAAAATAAAATATTGGGTCCCCTGCCCCCAGGGCCCCCAAAATTTTCAAAATCGAAAATTTCCTAACACCAGCCATAACATATCAAGAATGTACGTCTCTACAACAAACCGCTAAAAAGATAAAAATCATTTTTAAAAAACACAATATTGGCCCCCTGGGGAGGGGGGGAGAGGGTCCTCAAATTTTTCAAATTCGAAAAGTCCTTAACATTAGCCATAACATATCAAAATCAAGTGAAAAAGATAAAAATCATTTTAAAAAAACAGAAAATAGGGGGTCCAAGGCCACCAAAAACTATACAGCAAATTTCCTTCATGTACTAAATACTCGTTTGTATACCATACCGAATTTCGTCAAAATCGGATGAAAATTGTGGCTTCTATCGCATAGCAAACAAACATACATACACATATACATTCATACATACACATATACAAGTGCATTTCGGTATGTATACCGGGGGCAAAAGTGGAGTTCACTAACGTTCACAATAAACAAAGTACAGTGGAATCTCTATTACTCTACCTTATTAAATAGCACTACATCCCTTGTTGGGCTTTGACTTCTTCTATATAATTAATGCCTTCAGTGGCGCACACAAGGGAGGGGGGGTCCGGACCCCCCAATAAAAAAAAACATTCAAGTTTGTATGCCCATACTCGAACTCATTATTTTTTGCACAGTTAGCGGGTATATTCGTCAAAATAGCTTCCTCACCGTTTCACCTCTGTAGAACAAATTGTAGAAAACTATTTAGTGGAATTCATAGGTAGATATTTTCTGGAGGGTCTTAACTTCATCACTCCCATGTTTTGACCGTATCAAACTGCGAACTTAGGGATTAATAATTAAATTTGACTTTACAAAAAAAGAGACACGTTTGCCATTAAGAAATATACCCCTAATATACCGAAAAAAAAAATCAACTCCCATGTTTTTACCGTATCAAACTGGCTTAACTGGCGACCTTAGGGATAAATAATTAAATATGACTTTACCTTATACCCCTAATATACCGAAAAAAAAAAATCAACTCCCATGTTTTTTCCGTATCAAACTAGCTTTACTGGCGACCTTAGGGATAAATAATTAAATATGACTTTACCAAAAAAAGACACTTTTGCCATTAAGAAATATACCCCTAATATACCGAAAAAAAAATCAACTCCCATGTTTTTACCGTATCAAACTAGCTTAACTGGCGACCTTAGGGATAAATAATTAAATATGACTTTACCAAAAAAAAAAAAGACACGTTTGCCATTAAGAAACGTACCTCTCATATACCGGAAAAAAAAATCAACTCCAATGTTTTACAGAATACTTAGAAATAACTTAAGTACATGTGTATTTACAGAACATTTCTAGAAAATTGAAGGTTAAAAGTACTATATCTTTACTTAACTAAAAATTAAGTAGATGTTAAATTGAATAAGTTCAAATTTTTCATTTGTTTCAAGCTTGTTGTTGAAAACAACTCTACCACTTTCTACTGCTTTATTGATTTCTTGCGTTTCATACAGGGACAATTTATAGGCATTTTCTGGTCTTGAGTGTAGAACTTCAATGTTGCAGGCTGTTACTGGTATGTTATTAGTTATCATGAAATTAGCAAATCCGCTTTTTTCCGGATGTTCATTATTTATGTTGTTTATAATCTCAAGTCCATATAAGTAGTGGAAGATCAAACACTCCTGTTCGGTGTTCTCTTATCCTCACTCTATGATGTTGTTTATAATCTCAAGTCCATATAAGTAGTGGGAGATCAAACAATTCTGTTCGGTGCTCTCTCATCCTCTCTCTATGATGTTGTTTATAATCTCAAGTCCATATAAGTAGTGGGAGATCAAACAATCCTGTTCGGTGTTCTCTCATCCTCACTCGATGATGTTGTTTATAATCTCAAGTCCATATAAGTAGTGGGAGATCAAACAATCCTGTTCGATGTTCTCTCATCCCCTCTCTGTGATGTTGTTTATAATCTCAAGTCCATATAAGTAGTGGGGGATCAAACAATCCTGTTCGGTGTTCTCTCATCCTCTCTCTATGTTGTTGTTTATAATCTCAAGTCCATATAAGTAGTGGGATATCAAACAATCCTGTTCGGTGTTCTCTCATCCTCTCTCTATGATGTTGTTTATAATCTCAAGTCCATATATGTAGTGGGAGATCAAACAATCCTGTTCGGTGTTCTCTCATCCTCTCTATAATCTTCACTGCATCTACCCAAATCTCGCTGAATATTCAACCTCAGTATGCTACTTGCAGTTTTGCAATCATGTCAGTTCGAACTGTATTCGGAACGTCGCGGGGCTTATAAAAAAAATCTTTTATTTATCGATGTCTTTTTGGTTTTCATTTCTGTGTGCGTAAATTTTTATAATTTTATTTTTTGTTGCCTAAAAGCTTGAAATTTTCTCTGCATGTGCCAATTCATAATTTGGTAAGCTTTTATTTTATCTTTTATCCTTAGAAGAAAAAGGGGATTGATGATAGTAAAAAACGAAGACAAAATTTTGCGCACCCGACTGATTAAATTTTGATGTGGTGAAGTTTTTCGCTTTAAGCGGATCAACGGTGATGATTGTTGTGAACGTTAGTGAACTCCACTTTTGACCCCGGTATACATCCCGAAATTGCACTTGTTTTTGTTTGTTACGCGATACAAGCCACAATTTTTAATCCGATTTTGACAAAATTTGGTATGCTTGTTTAGGACATGAAGGAAATTTGCTGTATGGAATTTGGGGGCTTTAGTGGCCCAATATTGTGTTTTTGGAAAATTATTTTTATCTTTTTAGCGGTTTGTTGTAGAAATATATAATTTAGATTAGTTATGGCTGGTGTTAAGGTCTTTTCGATTTTTAAAAAAAGAACATGTAACTTTTTTTTTTTTTTTAAAAAAAAAAAGTTATGCCGCGGAATCGCTTTCATTCCGGAAACGATAAAATTCGATCTCGCCCCCCGGCGGGATTCGAAGCCACAACCTCCGGACCAAGAGTCAATCTTAACAACGCGGCCACGGAGATCGGCTCTAGAGAACATGTAGGTGCATGCGCGGATATAGGCCTCTTGTTGTGGGGGGGCACAATATACCTAATAGAAAATTTGGAAATGGGAGGGGGAGGGAATCGTACCTAGAGCCTAGAGACCGGGGGTTCGAGTCCTGGGCAGCACTTTTTAATGCAATGTTTATCGAGGTACGATGCCTAATTTATTAAAATCTGTAGAGCTTACCACAAATACCTTTCATAAGGGTGAAAAGTGATTTTATAAGCGAGATGACGAAAGTGCCATGACGGATGACAGAATTTTTCACGATTTTTTGTTTACGTATTTCTATTTAGTATCAGGATTGGGAATTATTTAGGGGCCCGTTCCCCTCCCCCGTCTCAATAGGATAAAATACACAGCGGATCACCATTCATTTAATTTTTTTTAGGTGATTAGGTTTAATGAAATTTGAGAAATACCGCCCGCTTAAAAAAATTGTGGGGCACGTGCCCCTCCCCTATATCCGCGTATGCGTAGGTGCCTAAATTACGCAGGTCTTACTCTATATCTACAAAGAGATTATCAGCGCGCACGCGCATATGAATTAGGTCTACTATTCTGGATAATTTCTACCAAAGGCAATGTTTTTCGTTCTTCCAATCTGGGGGGGGGGCATTCACCCCCATGACCTTCCCCTGTTCCCGTTACTGGCCGCGGACCTAGAAGAATTCATTTTTTTTGTCTTGAGAGAAACATTCCCCAAATCCCCCTCCCCCTGAAACCACACATGTATAATGTTTAGTTTTTGAATGACCCAAAATTTCTAGTGCAAACTTTCAAAAATTGTCTCTGACATCTGTCATTTTTTTTTTTTTAATTTGGCTTAACGTCTCTTTAACATCTATTCAAGACGGGGTTTTGCCTTCCATTCGCTGGAAACTGGCAAACCAGCTACCCACATTGACCTCACCCAGCCTGGGTTGGGCCGGAAAAATAGCCAGCATCACGAGACCGCGAACCCGCGTGGACACCCACATGGTACAACCTCGCTGGACGTTGCTTAACTATTAGGTTTATTCAACGTGACATAGTGGCCGGCTAAACTCTATCTGTGCTACCTAATAATTCTTCGACACTGGTGAATGTTTAATCTAAGGGCCATATTCTTAAACTCCACTTGAGCGCGAGTTGGAGTGGTCACTACCACTTCAGTGTTTTTTTTTTTTTTTTTAATTTGGCTTAACGTTTCTTTAACATCTATTGGTCATTCAAAACGGAGGTTTTAACCTCCATTCGCTGGAAACTTGCAAACCAGCTACCAACATTGACCATACCCAGCCTGGGTTGGGCCGGGAAAAAGAGCCAACGATACGTGGTGTTCCCAAGCGGTCACCCATCCAAGTACTGGCCACGCCAGACGTTGCTTAACTTCAGTGATCTGACGGGAACTGGTGTATTCAACGTGGTATGATCGTTGACTAAACACTTGATTGTCTTTTTTTTTAACCTGTTTCTCATAGATTTTGCAATACCAGACAGGGGATTCACCACCCCACACACTATCCCTAATAATGCTTCGACACTGCTCAATGTTTAATCTAAGTGTTTACAAGAACACTTTATTTTATGATATGCATTGCAACTGATGGCACTCTTATTGTGAAGATTAATATTAAATAATGACCTGTTTCCCATAGATTTTGCAATACCAGACAGGGGATCCACCACCCCACCCACTATCCCTAATAATGCTTCGACACTGGTCAATGTTTAATCTAAGTGTTTACAAGAACACTTTATTTTATGATATACATTGCAACTGATGGCACTCTTATTGTGAAGATTAATATTAAATAATGACCTGTTTCTCATAGATTTTACAATACCAGACAGGGGATTCACCACCCCACACACTATCCCTAATAATTCTTCGACACTGGTCAATCTTTAATCTAAGTGTTTACAAGAACACTTTATTTTATGATATACATTGCAACTGATGGCACTCTTATTGTGAAGATTAATCCATACTAATATTATAAATGCGAAAGTATCTCTGTCTGTCTGTATGTATCAGTGGCGGCTGCTCCTCAAGGGCAAAAGGGCACAGCCCCCCCAAAAAATTACAGAAAATAAAGCATAAAAATATTTAATTTTATATCTACAAAAGAATTCTTCTTTCCCCANAAACTATAAACGGCCATGCCTATAAGGCGCCAAGCGAAGCGGGCGTATCCTGCTAGTATTAAATAATGACCTGTTTCTCATAGATTTTGCAATACCAGACAGGGGATCCACCACACCACACACTATCCCTAACAATGCTTCGACACTGGTCAATGTTTAATCTAAGTGTTTACATGAACACTTTATTTTATGATATACATTGCAACTGATGGCACTCTTATTGTGAAGATTAATATTAAATATTGACCCGTTTCTCATAGATTTTGCAATACCAGACAGGGGATTCACCACATCACACACTATCCCTAATAATGCTTCGACACTGGTCAATGTTTAATCTAAGTGTTTACAAGAACACTTTATTTTATGATATACATTGCAACTAATGGCACTCTTATTGTGAAGATTAATATTAAATATTGACCTGTTTCTCATAGATTTTGCAATACCAGACAGGGGATCCACCACACCACACACTATCCCTAATAATGCTTCGACACTGGTCAATGTTTAATCTAAGTGTTTACATGAACACTTTATTTTATGATATACATTGCAACTGCTGGCACTCTTATTGTGAAGATTAATATTAAATATTGACCTGTTTCTCATAGATTTTGCAATACCAGGCAGGGGATCCACCGCACCACACACTATCCCTAATAATGCTTCGACACTGGTCAATGTTTAATCTAAGTGTTTACAAGAACACTTCATTTTATGATATACATTGCAACTGATGGCACTCTTATTGTGAAGATTATTATTAAATATTGACCTGTTTCTCATAGATTTTACAATACCAGACAGGGGATTCACCACATCACACCACACACTATGTAATCCAACCATTAGGTGAATGCCATACGAGCATGTGCTACACGTTCTTAAATACCATTATCATAGGTCATTCTTTGCTATGACTCTTCAGTCTTCTACATTTATCAATGTATCAGCATTTTACTGCTCCATATAGCCTTGAGAATTTTTTTGGAGCACCTTTAGAAAGCCTCCTATTTTTATACAACTAACTGTGGGAGCGGTTACAAGAAACAGTAATAAAAGGGCATATTTTACCTGCCGCTTTTGTGGTATCTTCTTTTGATGACTGTCCAGATTCTTGAATCTTGATGCACTTAGATTGTGACCTCACCCAGCCTGGAAAAATAGCCAGCATCACGGAGGGCGTGGACACCCACATGGTACAACCTTGCTGGATGTTGCTTAACTTCAGTGATCTATCGGGAACTGTCATAGACGCTGGCTTAACTTGGGTCTTAACTTTGCTTAGTGCATAATTCTTACCTTTTCCTCAAGAGGGTATTTGGGACCAGACAGATACTATTATTTTTTTTCTGAGCAACTAAC
>CM022878.1:34205645-34217712 GCA_012654025.1 Pachypsylla venusta | reverse complement strand
TTTGTAGGGAGTATAAGGCTACGCTTCGCTCCGCCCAATTAGTGTATAAAAAATATATAAAAAAATGGGTGTGTGTACTTATTTACGCGCATGAGAAGTTATACTTCTTTTTTTTGAAAAATAAATTTCAAAAAAACATACCGTAAAGTGGGGTCAATAGGATCAGTTTTCAACTTAGAAAGACTGTATCTTTGTGACTTTTTTTTCTTCACAGATTTGTTTTTTGTGCCAAAACTTGAGTCTTGATTAGATCTATTGAATGATTCTAAGCTGAAGGTTCTCCGACTTTTAGTTTGGGCACATTTTCAGAAAAGCTATCTTGATCCTATTCATTTGCGAGTCAGGACAATAGGATCACCTACTGACTTCTATTCATTGAACCGGGTTTTGCAGTTGGCAGATTAATTGGATTACAAAACTTGTTTTTAAAAAAAGTTTCAAAACAAAACTACGAAGAAAATGATACCAAAATGAACATTTTTCGTTAAAGAGGGTTGAAAATATGTATTTTTTAAGAAAATACTTACTGCACGGTTCAGAAAGACCGCGAGGGTCCAGAACCTCCATCCACCAGCGCTCTCCAATTTTGTCTGTTTCGAGCATACTCTTCCCGAAGTTCGTTGGTCATTGTTCGGTTTGTTTGTGGTGTACCAATTTTGGACACCGTCAACCCACCTTTTCCTCGGCCGCCCTCTTCATCTTGGTTCTTGGTATGAGAGGTGTAATGCTCTATTAATGATTCGGCTCTGGTCAGATCTACTGACGTGTTCCGCCCATCTCAATATATTGGCTTTTAGAGTTTGTGGTATCAGATGGTTCTCGTACAAATTCCCAGATGTTGGTTCAGATTTTCCAGTTACCGTTTGAGTCTTTTGTGGGTCCAAATATCCGTCATATTGTATTTTCGAAGGACTGCAGCATTTTTTCGACTTTTTGTGTCACAGGCCAGGATTCGCATCCATAAAGAAGTACGGGTTGTATCACTGTTTTGTAGATTTTTATTTTCGAGATACAAATTTGCTTTTGAAGAGATTGATAAGAGAAAGGTAGCAATTATTTGCTACTTCCCTTAATGCTACTTTACTTTTAAGAAAATAGAAACATAAAAATCTAGAAATACTTTCGGTCTTGGAGTTAACATCTTGATCTTTGAGGGCCGCCAATTAGATTAATGAGTTAATAGTAATACATGACAACAAAAACACTGACATATTGCAGGATTAAAAGCTATGGGCACTGCTCCTATTCAATTCAATGATTTTTTTATTGCTGACCCTATTCAGCCTAAAATTTTCAAAAAACGGGGAATTTCAAGAAAAAAAAACCCTTTTGGGGCCCAAAGATTTATCAAATCGTTATTTGGATGACTGCTACGTATTCTGCACCATCTTGATAATTTGTTCATAACTAGCTGAGTATTCGAACTTTGTTTCGAGAAGAAAAAAAAAAAAAAAAAAAATCTTGACAAGTCAGTCAAGGTCATCATAATACTTCCCTCTCTTTTTTATGCACATTCGGTTAGAACAATGTTTTTGTGACTCCAACAGTTTCGGAATAAATTGAGTTGGTCACTTAAAATGGGACACCTTGTATATAGAATTCGATTTTCTTTCTAAACATCATGATGCCATTGTATAATAAGCTACTGGATTACTGATTACTCATCACAAACCTTCAACAAGGTATAATGTATCAGCGTCAGTTTTCTTCATCTGAAACAAACTCGGCATTAGGAATGGGATTTTCGACTCAAAAAAAAAAAAAAAAAAAAAAAAAAACACTGCCAATGTGACACATGGGTTTATTATTTTTCTGGCAAAAAATAATAAAAAAAAATATTTTTTTTATGAGAGGCCAAAAAATGGAGGGGGGGGCTCCAAATCTGGGGCGTAATTATACCCTAAATTTGACATACCTACTAAATTTGAAGTCTCTGGCTCTTACCACACTCATTTTAGACAGGATTAATTAAAACCGATTTAAAGCATTGAAAATCGCCAAGGGTGTATTCGATTGCACGCAAAATCACAAAATCATCAAAATCGATTAACGCTAAGTGGCAAAAGTGCCCATCACGGCGGACAGCGAACAAACGGATATTTTTTTATTTCGATTTTTGGATTGTACGTACCTTGAAACGTATAATATCAAATTTTTAGGGGGCGTAATTTTTTTACCCCCGTGACGATTCCAAAGGTTCATTATTGAAAATAATAAACCAAAAAATCTTTGTTGACCTCCTGGAATCGAAAAGTTTTGGCGACTACTCTAAAACATAATTTTTTGAAAGAAAAAAAAAAAATCAGTGTCACATAATTGTTTGCAAGACATTGTTCCGTCTCGGGACTTTATATGAACAGACGCTGTACATGATTTATTTGAGCCCAATAATTCTGACATGTTTTTTGTGACAAAGGCCATCATTTTTGTTCAATTTTCAGTATTACTATTTCTCTCAGATTGCCCTTATGCTTCAAATGGATGAAGATACATTGTATAGCAAATATCTTGCAATGGAAGCCGCTAGTAAGAATAGCTTGTTTCTGGCGCACATAAAAAGAATTGAATTAGCGTATCACGAAAAAAGAAATGCACTTCCTTTACGGGAACCACCAAAGGTGCGACCTATAAATAGAGGAAGAATTTCAAGGAGGGAGCTGACAAGACGAGGGAATCCATAAGATTTCAAGGAGAGAACTGTCAAGACGGAGGAATCCATAAGATTTCAAGGAGAGAACTGTCAAGACGGAGGAATCCATAAGTGTCAACCACAGTGGCGGCTGCTCCTTAAGGGCAAAAGGGCATAGCCCCCCAAAAAAATTACAGAAAATAAAGCATAAAAATATTTAATTTTATATCTACAAAAGAATTCTTCTTTCCCCAAAAAGTGAAAACACTTGAAAAAATATATCCGTTTATTTTCTATAACTCGCGAGTTGCTTAAAATATCTGCTGTTCACTTGCGAAAAATATCGTATGTTCACCATGTCTCACAGTCAGTATATAATATAACGGGCGTAATGCTTATAGCTCCAAAATTCTAGAAAATTTCCTTTGTAATTTCGGATCTTTTCCCGCTAATTTCAAAATAAGAGAGGAATTATCCATCCTATTTACATAGAAATTGGGCCTGCTCANTGAAATTTGGAATGGAGGGGGGTCGTGGCTTGAGTTTTATCCAAAAGCACACAACAACTTGCCAAGTAAATGTGAACATTTTCACCACTTTTTTGAAAAGAACATAAATATTCCTGTGGTAAAATTTTGATTTTTTTGATAGTTGGACATCCGATATTTTAGATCATTAGATATTTGTGTTTAATTGGAAACAGCCTGGGCATATAATTTTAGATACATTTATATCTGGCCATTAATAGAAAAGCTTGGCCTCATTTTAGATCTCAGTACTTTTAAAGGCAGAACATTTTGGGCATTGGAACTTGGCCCCTTTTACATTTTTGTTTTTTGTGAGATCTCAATACTTTTTGTAAGGATCTACTATTTGAGATTGAGAACTAGAGCTTTCATTAGCTTTTTGTGGGTAATCACTACAAGCTACTTTATTGTTCCATGTTTACCAACCTCAGCCAAATTGTTAGCTCCCCCCTTCTCCAAAACGTCTTGCATTCTCACCTTTTAAATGAACTTTTTTAAACTTGAGCTCATCAAATTCAATACCTACCGGTTTCATTAACTTGTTTTCTTTTTTATTTGGGTCACGAAGTTTTTGGTAGTGACTTTTCTACTGGGGGACGACTTATGCAGTAGCACCATCCTGGAAAGCTGCATTATTGCCTCCCACAACTGTTCTCTGCCATTTCTTATCTTTTGACATTTGGTAAATAATCGGAATAAGGAGCCACTCTTTTCGGTTGAGTTCCGGGTGGCATGAAAAATAAGTTTACCATTTTCCGTTGACTTCTGGACGGCATAAATTACAAATCATTTTCGTCGCCTGTTCTATTTGATTTTTTTAGTTCACCTTTCTTTTAAAGGGGGGGGGGAGGACGAACTCTTTTGGTTTATTATTTTCAAAAATGAACCTTTGGAATCGTCACGAAAAAAAAAAGAACCCTTTAAAATTTGATATTAATACTTTTCAAGAATCCAAAAATCGAATAAATAAAAATCCGTTTGTCCGCCGTACGCCGTGATGGGCACTTTCTCCACTTAGCGTTGACCGATTTGGATGAAATATAGGTCCCATCTGGGCTCTAATTGTGCCCCGAAACTTTTTGGTGCAATCGAATACACCCTCAGCGATTTTTGCCTCTTTTTACGTTTTTCAGTATTGGTGTCTAAAAGGAGAATGGTAATTGCACCACGAAACTTTTGGGTGCAATCGAATACACCCTCGGCGATTTTTGCCTCTTTTTACGTTTTTCAGTATTAGTGTCTAAAAGGAGAATATGCCTTTACGTCATATTGCCTAGAAGAAGAGTTACTACTGAGCCTGTGTATTTTGAACCATCACCAAAAATTAATATTTTTAAAAACATATCGACNCATACCAAATTCCAGGTTTCTGTCTATTCTAATAGGCGATAGGATTTATAGCTAAATCCTATCGCATATTAAATCTCTTTTTTCTCCGGAAGGAAACATAATTTTGGTGTTTTCAGATTTTTCCTGTTGGTTTTGAGCAAAAATACACAAAAATGGTTTTAAGCAAAATTCAGATTTTTAGCTCTTCTATTCTGGAAGTGCTTGATGAATTTTGATGAGTGAGTCACCAGCGTGGTTTTGCATTTTTCTGATCCCTTTTTCTCCGTTACCCTTTCATGTACAGCCTCCATTCTAACACAGTAAGTCTAAGTATGGGACCTTGTAATAATGACCAAATAACATGTTCATGGCTTTAGCGGTTCCGGAGATATTGGGGGGTCGGAAATAGCATGAAGTAGTTCGTGTAAATATACACACTGCAGTCGCTAGGCTTGACTTAGAACTTGGCCTGGCGCACTGCCGTGCGCCTAGATAAAATGAAAACAGAAGTTTTACAAGCCAACGATCATACCACGTTGAATACACCAGTTCCCGGCATATCACTGGAGTTAAGCAACGTCGGGCGTGGTCAGTAATTAGATATGTGACCGCTTGGGAAAACCACGTATCGTTGGCTCATTTTTCCCGCCCAACCCAGGCTGGGTGAGGTCAATGTGGATAGCTGGCTTGCAAGTTTCCAGCGAATGTAGGGTAACCCCCGTATTGAATGACCAATAGATAAAAAGACGTTAAGCCAAATTAAAAAAAAAAAAATAGGGCCATATTCTAAAACAGCACTTAAGTGCGAGTTGGATTGGTCACTGCCACTTGAGTGTATGATTTGTATTTTAAAAAATGTTCTGACCAAAAAAATTACATGTAATTTTATTATAATACTAGCTGTTTTCCGGTGCTTCGCTACGGTTACAAAATTGAACAACACAATTTTAGATTTTTGGTGGAACCGATCCCCCAGAGTGAACACGGCTCCTATTTAGAAAATTCAATATTTTACTCAAACATATTACTTTTTGCACTGCAGAACACCTTCGTATAAAATTTCTGCTTTCTCACTTATCCCGAAGTGATACTTCCTAACTATGGGTTTTTGGTGGAACGGACCCCCAGAGTGAGCACCGCTCCTATAATATACTGTTTGGAGGGGGTCTATTGTCGGTAATTTTTCGTTATCTCTTTTAGTTTGCCCAGAAAAAAATTGCAAAAAGACCCGCTAAATAGCGTCATTTTTGGCGGTAACTTGCTCCCACTTGAATTTTAATTTTACCAACCTACATACTAAAAGGAACCTGTGTGCCAAGTTTCAAGTCTCTACGTTTAGCCATCGTGGAGCTACGTTGATTATCAGTGAGTTAGTATACCAACTGGGTTTTGCGTTTTACGAGTATAGATGAAAACAGAAATTTTACAAGTGTGAGTGGCCACTTCGCTAATTTGTAATCGGAGTGACAACTCACATTTGAGTGGTGTTTTAGGATATGGTCCTTAGTATTAAAAGTCTTAGAAGTAAAAACAAAAGAACTTTCTTAAAATGTGCATTTTATTTATTCAGAAAAAATAACATGTTTGACCCAGTACCTATTGATTGACACTTATGGATTTTTCCGTCTTCACAGTTCTCTCCTTGAAATCTTACCGATTCCTCCGTCTTGCCAAATCCCTCCTTGAAATTCTTCCTCTATGACCTCCCGAACTTGGTGGTGCCCTTAAAGGAAGTGCATTCCTTTCTTCGTGATACGCTAATTGAACTCTTTGTATGTGCTCCAGAAACAAGCTATCCTTACTAGCGGCTTCCATTGCACAATATTTGCTATACAATGTAGCTTCATCCATTTGAAGCATAAGGGCAATCCCAGAGAAATGATAAAACTGAAAATTGAACAAAACTGATGGCAATTGTCACAAAAAATATGTCAGAATTGGGCTCAAAAAATTATGTACAGCGTGTTCATATAAAGTCCCGANATAGTTAGCAAGTCATATATGGATTGGAAGAAATTACGCCTTCGGTGAATTTGTAATTTGTAATGCGTAGTTTGTTTCAGATGAAGAAAACTGACGCTGATACATGATACCTTGTTGAAGGTTTGTGATGAGTAATCCAGTAGCTTATTATACAATGGCATCATGATGTTTAGAAAGAAAATCGAGTTCTATATACAAGGTGTCCCATTTTAAGTGACCAACTCAATTTATTCCGAAACTCCAACAGTCACAAAAACATTGTTCTGACCGAATGTTCATAAAAAAGAGGAGGACGTATTATGATGACCTTGGCTGACTTGTCAAGGTTGTCCTTCAAGGTCAGATGAAAGTCAACTTCATTTTCTTAAATAAGACAACCCGAATTTTATTACATTTTTGGATTCCCCATTTAATTTTACGTTCATTTGACTATATTCACTTATATTTTCGTTGAAATATTTTGCGCCAGTTTTGGGAATGTTTTTTGGTCTGATAGGTACTCTTGGGGCATATTAAATGAAAGCTCTCGCCATTTCCTATACGATGGTTTCCTTTCTTCATTTGTTTGTTCATTTTATATAAAAAAAACACTCTTGCAATGCATTTTCTTTATTCCAACATACCCACACGGGTATGTCGGACCAAAAAACATTCTCAAAATTGGCGCAAAAACGTTTAACGGAAACATGAAGTGAATAGTCAAATAAACGAAGAATGGAACGGTAAATCCGAAAATTTAATAAAATTCAGGTCGTCGCATTTAAAAAAATGAAGTTGACCTTCATGTGACCTTGAAGGACAACCTTGACAAGTCAGCCAGGGTCATCATAATACGTTCCCCCTCTTCTTTATGAACATTCGATCAAAATATTTTTTTTTGTGACTCCAACAGTTTCGAAATAAATTCGAGTTGGTCAATTAAAATGGGACATCCTGTAATAGGATTTATATGGACCACCCTGCAGTGGTCTACAAAGTGGTCCAAAATGGATTATGCATTGTTACTAAATCTATCAAAAGAAATGTGAACAATCTGCACAACTACAAATCAGAAAAGAGGAAGTGACCAGTTAAAAGTATATAAATTTCATAAAAAATATACCTAAATGTGGAAGAAAAATTGGTGATAGTTTGCACAGGGTCATTGAATGAAATTGAAAAATTCATATCTCCGGTTCTGTTTATCCTAGAGGAGTCTGGTAAACGGCACTGTAATCGAAATGACGGGAATTTTATTTAGCCTACTTCTCCGATGCATTTTTCCAGCCTTTCCTCGAATCGCTTCCATACGTTCTGCAACGGTTCCTGTTGGATCCGGTTGACTTCATTTCGAAATCAGCCGAAGATAAAGCTCAAGAGTTCTCGATTTGTCTTGGTATATACTTCCTTTAAGATATCCCCACAGGAAAAAATCACAGGAGGAGAAGTCTAGAGATCGAGGAGGCCAGGGGATGTCACCGCGCAAGGAAATTTGTCGGCCTGGAAATTTCTGCTGGAGAATGTTTATTATAAGATTTTATGTATATGGCAGGTTGCTCCATGTTGCTGTAGCCAAGCAATATCTTCAGGAATTTGCCTGCGTTGAAAAAAAAAAAAAATTCCCCTCAGTTTGATTACAATGCCGTTGATCAGACTCCTCTGGGATGAACAGAACAGGAGTTATGAATTTTTCAATGTCATACGTTTCACTGAATGACCCTGTATTTTAAAAAAAATGGGTGCTTTGAATTATGTATACGCGTGAGAAGTTATATCTTTTTAAAAGTAAATTTCATAATATTTCAAAAAAACATACTACCCCACCCGGGAGTGAACTTAGAACTTACCAACTATGAAACAGAGGCCTTGCCACTGAGCCACAATGTTGTATGGATATAGAATGAGAAAATACAATATTTTGTGGGAGGGGTCTGTGTCAATTTTGTGTTACACTGATGCGGTGTTAATTTTGTTGTACAAATGCGCGCGCATCTTAAAAGTTCACTCCTCTCTTCTTCATAACTTGCCTAACGAATTAAACTACAAAAATCGGAAGTTGGTACAGTTTCTCGGTACTTGTGTACCTATATTTAATTTTAAAATCGAAAATAACTTTAATTTTTTTTGATAATTCGAACAATTTTGTAGAAAATGTAACATAAAATCTTTACAAAAAGTATTGATATCTCACAAAAAAATTATCATTGAAAAAAGGCCAGTTCCTCCCACTCTTCCAAAAAAATCCGCCTATGAAAGTAGTGATATCTATTATTGGGGCCAAGTTTATTGTTGTTGCTGTATATCTCGCACTTAAATTCATTATTGCACGTTCTTCTGTCTCCATTCTCTTAAAGTAATACCGACTCAAAAAAAACTGACCAAGTGTAAAGTCGGTATTACTTTAAACCGCCAAAAATGACGCTATTTAGCGGGTCTTTTTACAATTTTTTTTCTGGACAAACTAAAAGAGATAACGAAAAATGACCGAGAATAGATTCCCCCAATATAGTATATTTTGGGGGGGTCTATTCTCTTCTTATAAAATCTTATAAAGGACCCCATAAAAAATATAAAATTTGAAAATTTCCGGGTTCGATCCGATTTATGGATGGTTTTCACCACCAAAAAATCGGAATTGAGAAGTACCATTTCGGTATGAGAGAGAAAGCTGAAAGTGTATACGAAGGTGTTCCGCAGTGCAAAAAGTAATATCTTTGAGTAAAATATTGAATTTTCTAAATAGGAGCCGTGTTCACTCTGGGGGTCGGTTCCACGAAGGATGGATGGTTTTCACCACCAAAATTTAGCGGGTCATCCTAAAATTGAGTTGTTAAATTTTGTAACCGTAGCGAAGCACGGGAAAACAGCTAGTATACCTATAAATCAGAAATTTGTGTGTACCTACCTATGAGGGGTTGTCTGTTACAATACCACAGCCCAAACGGTAGCAGATAGCGAAAAAATTATGGGAATGGACTTACGAGTTNCCCCCCCCCTCAAAATCATGATCTACGACCCAGGAAAATTATCTGAACTAAAATATGTCAAGCCGTTTTCGAGTTATGGCCAAATTTATAATTTATTCACCAAATTCGTACAGTCACGGTCCGATATCTTCAGATTTGTCGCGACAACATATCAACACAAAGCGAGAAAGTTTTAGTTGACCATTAAGTCCTTATTTTAGCACATTTTCTTCAAAGGTATGGCTAGCCATTCTCGAGTTACAGGTTCGAAACCGGGAACGGGTAAAATAAAATTTAGAAAATACTAATAATCAAAATGGCCATGCCTCTAGGGCTCCTGGCAAAATGTTTAAATGTTGGGTTTTAAAGGATACAGGCTGGGAACAAACCAATACCCCCCCCCCCCCCAATTTNACCAATACCCCCCCCCCCCCAATTTCCATTGTCCTTGAAAAAGAAAACTAGCAATATGAATACCGTAGCGAAGCACGGGAGATACAGCTGGTGATAAATAGTTCACACTTCACATTTTCAGAAATGATTATTGATGTTAATATATCTCATTCGTTTGCCGGACGAGCAAAACAAGACCTTTTAGGAAACCGCAGTTACCTCTGACCGGTATGTCTAGGGCAGGGGTTCCCAAAGTTTTTGGTACCGCTAATGCTAATGCGTTGCTAAATGCTATCTTAATTAAAACGCTAATGTGTTGCTGAATGCTATCTCATTCAAAACGCTAATGTGTTGCTGAATGCTATCTTAATTAAAACGCTAATGTGTTGCTGAATGCTATCTCATTCAAAACGATAATGCGTTGCTAAATGCTATCTCATTCAAAACTCTAATGTGTTGCTGAATACTATCTCATTCAAACTCTAATGTGTTGCTGAAAGCTATCTCATTCAAACTCTAATGTGTTGCTGAATGCTATCTTAATTAAAACGCTAATGTGTTGCTGAATGCTATCTCATTCAAACTCTAATGTGTTGCTGAATGCTATCTTAATTAAAACGCTAATGCGTTGCTAAATGCTACTTGAGAATGTCGTAACAGACGAAAGCGCTCGTGACTCGCCTTATTATTTGTAGTTGATACACAATATTTTATTGAAAATTATACTTTTATATTTGATCCGAATCGAATTACCATAACAATCGTTAAGAAAATAGAAGGCTTTAGATTTCGAGCATTTTATGGGCGACACGATTCCTGCAATGAGATATTATGCGAGTATCCATAGATGGTATTGTTCCAAGGGCGTAGCTAGCATCTGGCCTAGGGGGGGGGGCAGGTGAAAGCGAAACTAAAAATTAACAAATTAGTTGTTTGTGCACTTCATATACAGTATGTCCCAAAATGACCGGTTACCCCCAACCCCCTTAACTTTTGAACGGCTTGGAGTTTTTGAATTTTGAAAAGCTCTAGGCATAGAAAAAGGGCCATGGCCAATCGAATGGTTATGGTGAGATCCAGGTTCAACCCCCATAAGTGACTTTTATTGGAAAAAGTGTCGATATATCAAGAAATTTAAATGGAATGGTTCAAATATTTTTTGTTCAAAATAACAGTTCAAATGAAATAAGGAAAAATTTTCCTTTTCATTTTTTCAAATGACCATTCGATTGGCCATGACCGTTTTTCTATCCCTAGAGCTTTTCAAAATTCAAAAATTCCAGGCCGTTCAAAAGTTAAGGGGGGTGGGGTGACGGGTCATTACAACAAGAACAAGAGCAGCAACAACAACAACAATATATGCCAAAAGCGTATATTGATGATTCTACGGCGGACCCCCGTGCACAGTTTCCACGCTCTCCGCTCGCCATAAATCCACGCCAGAGCCTTCGCCGTAGTTTTACGTAGAGGAGACGTACGCTGGTCTACGCCGGGTTTCTTTCCAGTGTATACTCACGAAATGAAAATAGCAATTAAGAATGGAGAGTCACAAGCAAGGGAGTAGCCAGCCAACGATCATACCACGTTGAATACACCAGTTCCCGTCAGATCACTGAAGTTAAGCAACGTCCGGGCGTGGTCAGTACTTGAATGGGTGACCTCTTGAGAACACCACGTAACGTTGGCTTTTTCCGGCCCAAACCAGGCTGGATGAGGTCAATGTGGATAGCTGGTTTGCAAGTTTCCAGCGAATGGAGGGTAAAACCCCCGTCTTGAATGATTAACAGATGTTAAAGAGACGTTAAGCCAAATTAAAAAAAAAAAAAGGGAGTAGCCGCTAGTGTAATAACTGGCTGGGCAGGTTCCTTGATCTGTAGAAGTTATGATAGCATATAACTATAGAAAAACTGAATATATTAAGAACACTTCAATTAACAGAATGCAAACAGAATTCAAAAATTTTAAGCGATTCAAAAGTTATGGACACCGGGCAGGACTTCTCAGACATACTATCTATCTATACTTATAAAACGCAAAGCCCAGTTGGTGTCCAAAACTATTACTGAATACTGACTGACTGATAATCAACGTAGCTCCACGATGGCTAAACGTAGAAACTTGAAATTTGGCACAAAGGTTCCTTTTAGTATGTAGGTGCGTAATAAGAAAGGGAAAAAAAGTTCAAGTGGGAGCAAGTTACCGCCAAAAATGACGCTTTAGCGGGTCTTTTTGCAATTTTTTTCTGGGCAAACTAAAAGAGA
>CM022878.1:34184177-34195268 GCA_012654025.1 Pachypsylla venusta | reverse complement strand
CGTGCCATAGACGTTGGCTAAGGAAACATAATATCTTCTTTTCTTCATGGCGATACTGTGGTCGATCTATTCTATTCATGGGCTACCCTAGATAAAAATATATACTTTGGCCCTATGAACCAAATTAAGCCCTCCTGATTGGTTTATAGTTATTTTTTTAATGCGCGGATATTCATTTATTAAGGAACATTTTTACTACACAGTGAAAGTGTCAGTGACAGTCAAAGAGTCANGGTATGTATAGATTCCATCTGGGGTGTAATTGTGTTCTGAAACTTCACTCTTCCAACTGTCTTTATTTTTGTAATGCTGTAATGTCTTCGGGTCACCATTCCGATGGTCTAAACATTGTGTCACAAAATTGATATTTGTTTTTCAGGTGTACCACATGTGCGATGATGGAGCTCGCCACTACAGTTACACTTGTCCTAACACAACACTGTTTCACCAAAGGATGCTGATCTGTGCCCATTGGTATCAGGTTAACTGCAGTCACTCAGAACATGACTTTAACGCTAACTTGCTGATTGGTCAAAAAGATAAACCTTTTGTTGGTGAAGATTTTTGGAAACATAAATTTGGGGGAGGTAAGAATCCAAAATAGTTGTTGTTTTTTCAAATACCGCTGTCTTTCTAGGGCCAAAGGTTTTTGAATAGGTACAGTGGCGGGGAATTCGGGTCGATATTCTGTATTTTGTTGATCTCTATCTTCAATTTGATGAAGTGAATTTTATTTGAAAGTCTTTAATTTCAAGAAAACATTTAATGTTATCAAATTATCATGAATGAAAAAGCTTTAAAAAATTGCCTAATCTAGACTTGGTGAAAATTTCAAAATTTCCACACCAACAACTTTGATAAGTGACAACGATAGACTGACTGAAAAAATATGAAGGTACCCGCATCTAATATGTTGTTGTTTTTTTTACAGCAGGAAATACCAATTTTCCTCCACAAGAAATTCCAATTCGGTCTGTGCAAAGTAATGCCATACATGAATATTTTGTCAATACAGACAAATCTTCGACTCCATCCTTCGGCAGTCCACCAAAATTAAGTACTAGAATACAAAATACATTTTCTACTTCTCAACCACAAGAGCAAAGGCCACAGCTAGAATTTCCAAAACAGCAACAGCAGCAGCCAGTTCGACATAAACCTTTAGCACCAATCTCTCAAGAATTTTTACAATTGCAACCAACTCAGAGTATTGTAGGACCTCCGTCTGTAGAATTAATTGCTCCCGAAGCAGATAGATTCCCAACTAGTTTTTTCCCTCAAAGACAGACTGAAAAAACAATTGTTTCAAGGCCCTCTATTGAACTAGAAGCTCCAATTGAAACGGGTTCTAATGAGGTGAAAACACAATCTAAGCCATCCATTGAGTTAGAACCTCCCGTATTAGGAGAAGACTCTCAGAAAAATGTTGCACAAAATATTTTACCCCCAAACAAGCGAGAAAACAATAATGTCCCGGTGGAAATTTTGAACAAACAAGTTTCCGCGTCAACAGCCCATCCGTCAATTCACAACAAAAATACAGTTCCAGATCATCGATTTACACAAGTAGTCATAGCAAACCAACCCAATCCAACGGAATCACCGAAAGTGAAAACTGAAACACCTAAAGAAAACATCACGTTAGATGACAGATTTACCCAGGTTTATATTTTACCGTCTGGGAAGGAACCACTCAAAGGCCCGTATGAGCATCCTGATTTAGTGAGAAACAAAGTAATCTTTACTGACTGGAACTCTATCTATGAAAAAAATGCCGATGTTTCCCTCCCGACTGGCAGTATCAACGAATATGTTCATGGAAAGATTCCCGGGGAAGAAGAACCCGTCAATGAAGATTTGCAAAGAGATTTCTCAAATTATCCGAGACCCTTTAGTGCTCAATCAAGTCAAACAGAAAGTCTTGAAACAGCCGCTACTGCCCGAACTGAAGTCAGAATTCCATTGAATCAGATAGCCTCTCAATTCACATTCGATTCTAACGTAAGAAAATCGACACCTTCAACAGAATTGCTTCCACCATTAACTCAAAATGACTTTGGAACTTATTCAAACCCATTAGGTCCAAATGAAGCGAACAGTCCAACCGTTTCAAATGTTCAGATAGATAACGATATTCCATCATTTTTGAATAATTTCTCTCAAACGAGCTCAAACAATGCAGTGAGTGGTTCAATTCTATCTAACAGATTTGGATTGTCTTCTGAAGAGTTGCCACCAGATTCGGAGGACGTTGTCATTCAGAATCCTTTTCAACATCCGTTCTACAAAGTGAAAAAAATGAATGATGATCGTAATATTATCTTTATACCTCTCAAAGATGCAGACTTTGCACTTGAACTTCATAAAATTCATCTCAACAGAACGCGAACTGTAAGAAAAATTCGAGTGAACAATCGAGATAGGAATTGAACATTTGGAAGACAACGTTGAAAATTAGAAAATGAAAAGGGGTGAACTTCCAGAAAATACAAAATTGTATGACAAAACTGTAGAAGAAAAGAGAGCAAAATAAAGTTGTGTTGGATTTGGTCAGAATTACCTAACTGCATTTTTTTGGAGACAAACACTGGCGTCTCAATAATAAAAATCCAAATAAATATCTTATTTCAGAGGTTAGTACGCACTGGAGCGATGCGGTATGTAAATCAAATAAGGATTAAGTAACCTGACAAGGCCACCGAGAGGGGGGGGGGTGACAAGGGTAGTCATCCCAGGTCCGGGCTTTTGGAGGAGCCCTTAAGAATTTATCTATTTTAGTAAAGGGGGCAAGTAACTTTTTAGTCCCGTATTTTTCTCAGACGCCCTAACCTGACCCTCTGATACAAGACTATCGCTTATACTACTACTACTACGAGTATTCTTTGTGTAAGGAATAATAAAGCGATTCGGTATCAAATGTACAGGGTGTCCCATTTTGAGTGACCAACTCAATTTATTCCGAAACTGTTGGAGTCACAAAAAAAAATATTCTGACCGAATGAATGTTCATAAAAAAGAGGAGGACGTATTATGATGAACTTGACTGACTGGTCAAGTTTGTCCTTCAAGGTCACATGAAGTTGACATTCATCTGACCTTGAAGGACAACCTTAAATGAGACGACCTAAATTTTATTACATTTTCGGATTCCCCATTTAATTCTACGTTCATTTGACTATTCACTTCATGTTTTCGTTAAACTTTTTTGCGCCAAATTTTGGAAATGTTTTTTGGTCTGACATACCCGTGTGGCATAGAATTAAATGGGGAATCGGAAAATGTAATAAAATTCAGGTCGTCTCAATTAAGAAAATTAAGATGACCTTCATCTGACCTTGAAGGACAACTTTGACAAGTCAGCCAGGGTCATCATAATACGTCCCCCTTTATGAAGATTCGGCGAGAATATTTTTTTTTTGTGATTCCATGGGACACCCTGTATAAGATCGGGCTGATTATCGCATCGCTCAAGTGGGCATTACACCTAATCTGTGTGATGATTCGACGAAAAAAAGAGAACATTTTTTTTTCGTTCCAATTGAAAAGCGATCCTCTGAATTAATTTTTTCTTTCTATTTTCATCTGAGTTGAATCAAGATCCGATAAGTAAACCCAATAATTTTTCTAGCTCAAAATACAATTATTATTTTATGATCTCAAAATATCAAAGTAACGCAAAAAGTACCTAATAGGAACATAAGTATAGGTACCTACCTAAATAGTAAATTCATTTGTACCTGCATACAGGACTGGATTAACCTTCCGCGGGGCCCGTAGCACTTTCACAGAGCGGGGACTCCTCCAACCCCGCGCCGGCACCGTCTAAGTAGTCTACTTCTTGGAGCCAGTACAAAAATTGATTATCTTTTTTTTTATCTCATCATAGATTAAACTTCAAAGGGATAGTAAGAGGGTACCAAGTGTATCTACACTAAGCAATTTGCTTATCTTGCAATACTCGTTTCTTTATTAAGTTCCTAGCTAGTAGGTACCTACTTGTACATTCCTAAATTAGATGTTACTACATACTTTGAAGAGTTGGTGGCCCCATCAAAATGATATGTTTTTTCAATTGTCAACCCAGAAATGTCGAAATATGTAGTGTAAGTTGTCAAAGCGCGGGGTACAAGTGCTACTATTGTTAATCCGACCCTGCCTACATATGAAATTCAAACCAATATTTTAACCTAAGGAAAACCTTCAACAAGTATTCAAAAGTGGTTAACAAATGTAGAGTAAAGGTGCGTCCAAACTACTCGTGCTCGCGGTACTTGTGGGGCTCCCGAGTAGTGTAGACGTGAGGTCGAGTCAGGAGACAAGCCATGCGAGCAGCGCGAGCCATGAACTCGAGAGGATCCGTCCGGTGTCAGTACATCAAAGGGACTTGCGACAAGTTAAGCAAGATATGTGGACGGAGAATAGTAAGTACGTTTAGTTAGATCGTTGTGCTCGTCGACGATATGGGAATTGATTTTCGAAATGTGGTCTTTCTTTGCAATTTTTGGTCCCACCACATTTAGTAAGGTCTCAAAATCTGATGGGGACATATGGAAAAATGTCTAAAAAATATAGGTTTTCGGCTGTTAAGTCCCCCAAAAGGTTTGTTCCACTGTACATTTCCCTACTCAGGAAAATCGAAGTTATCCACCATCTACGTCTTCGAGGACGTTTCTTGGGCTTCATTTTTCCGCTAATAAACGTATCAGTAGGTAACTTGCACTAGCTATTATAACTTTGTCGATTTTAAAAAAATCGTGCTCCACATACGGATCCTACCGAGACAAACTCCCGCGAACAACTGAAACCCGCCTGGACACAAACCAGACGAGTACAACTTGAAGCTTGACAAGTCTCAAGATCGTGCGGCGGGCACGAGCTTGAGTAGTTTGGACGCACCTTAATGAAGCCAAGATCAAAGCATTCAACTTGAAGAGTGACGGTACTATTTGGGTAGGTACTATTTCTATTTTCCCTCAAAGTATAAAGGAATTTTACACCTAAGTAGGTTCTCGCATATTTTATATGTTTAGTCACCCGAGTCAATGTTTTCAATACAAATATCAAATTTTGGTACCATTCTGATGTGTGTATTTTTATTATTATCAGTTATTCATTTCAATATTCTAATTGTTATTATTAGTGTATGTATCTTACAATCCGTGCAAAAAAAAAAAAAAAAAAAAAAAAAAAACAACATGGTAGACTGTCCAGAATTTCTGGGTGGTATCTCAAGAAATTTTAGNTAAAAAAAAAAATGGAGTGAGGAATATTTGTGTTCCACGAAGCTTTTCAAAATCTTCCGCTTTACAATGCTTACACTGGCCTAATGAGAAGTTGTTTACATTTTTTTCATCTCGCTTTCATTCTCAAAATTTACTGAATTATCTAAGTACTGATTTTATTTTTGTTCTAATTTGATTTATTTTTAGAGTGTTCAGTTAAGTTGAGTTTAGTTCCAATATTCTATATTAATTAATATTCATATGTTTAATATTTAATATTAATATATTATTATTCAAAAGTAAACTGAGGGGTGAAAAAGTTCTTTGCAGAAAAAGACACATTTTACTCCTCACTTTGCAATCATAAAAGTTTAATGGAACAGAAAGGAAACAAATACTTTGCATTACAACTCCACTTTTCACTCCAACTTTACACTTCTCAAAAACGTTCATGGAACAGAAATTGAGAAGTTGGAGTGCAAAGTGCAAAGTTGCTTTGTGGAATAGGCCACTGGTTTGCAAGTCTTTCAAGTCCCCCGTCTTGAATGACCAATGGATGTTAAAGAGACGTTAAACCAAATTAAAATCTTTACACCTCTCAAATATGCAGACTTTGCACTTGAACTTCATAAAATTAATCTCAACAGAACGCGAATTGTAAGAAAAATTCGAGTGCACAATCGAGATAGAAATTGAACATTTGGAAGGCAACATAAAACGAAATTAATGCTTTTACTATAGTTAATGTCATAGTAGACAGCATTTGTTATCGTAGACACTATCGTAGACAATATCCACCCTATTTGGGTGGATATTAACCGCAATGATTATAGTAAATGCTTCGTTTTTTATGTATACTACTTATTGTATTAGCGTTGTTCTTAACCTTTGGAAAAACAAATTAAATTATCCCCGCTTTACAAGAATCAACAACAACAAAAAATTCTCAATGCGGAGCCCTATATAGGGTGTCCCAAAAGTCCAAGACCGCCTGAATATCTTTTGAACAGCTTTATGTGGAGTTTTGAAATTTTGCATTGTATTATACCCCAAATTAAACCACCTGATGGTGTGACCAATTTTTCAGGGGCGGGTCTCATGCAGTCCACCGGGGTCCAAATTTTGTTTTTTTTAAATACGAACCCCCATCTTGTGATACATTTTCAGAAAGACAATAGAATTAGAAGTACTTTGCAAAAAAATTTACACGTCTAGCGTGTTTGGTTTCAAAAAGCGGCCATTTGAAATTTCCAAGATATGACTCCCAAGATTGTCTAAAACTAAGCGAATTTTTTGAAATTGGGATATTGAATGATTGCATAGGACAGCAATGTTGAGGAACCTGCTTTTTAGACATAATTCGCCTAGTTTTAGACACTCTTCGAAGTCATATCTTGAAAATTTCAAATGGCCGCCATTTTGAAACCAAACATGCTAGACGTGTAATTTTTTTTTGCAAAGTACTTCTAATTCTATTGTTTTTCTGAAAATGTATCACAAAATGGGGGTTCGTATATAAAAAATTTGGGGCGGGTCCCATGCAGCCCCCTGGGGGCTACATGGGACCCGCCCCAAATTAATCAAGTGGTTTAATTTGGGGTATAATACCATACAAAATTTCAAAACTCCACATAAAGCTGCTCAGAAGATATTCAGGCGGTCTCGGACTTTTGGGACACCCCGTATATGCATATGCAAGTGCAACTAATATTTGACGTGTAATTTAAAAGCAGAGGTTTTATTTTTGAAAAAGACGAAATAAAGCATTATACAGTACAAAACACTTAAAATTTTATTTTATTTATCAAAAAATTAATTAAGTAGCACTTTTAAAGTTCTACATAATAAACAAGAGAGGACATTGAATAGTAAATAAAAAACAATTTGAAAAGTTAGGGGTTTTGGTTTTATTTATAAAGTGCGCAGAGGAACATTTCTCGCAGAAGTGAGCTCTTCCACCTAACCACTAAGACTCGATGGTACAATCAACCATCAAGATTTAATTAATTCCACTGCTCTTACTTTGAATCCCGCAAAGTGAGGAAACACTCATCAAAAATTTGGGGAAGATAACATTCAAAGGCGAGGCATTTTGGGAATAATGAAAAAAAAAAAAAATGTGGTCTATCGACATTTAAAAAAAAGGTGACGGCCACGGACGTCTCCAATAAAGGAGAGCCCTTAGTGTTCCAGGGAGCCTTATTCGATTCGGCTCCAGTGGTTATTTATTGACAAACAATAAAATGCTGATGGATATCTTGAATCTGCTATTCGGTTCCAGTGATTATTTACTGACTAACAATAAAATGCTGATTCTGATGGATATCGTGAATCTGCTGTTCGTCTCCAGTGATTATTTATTGACTAACAATAAAATGCTGATTCTGATGGATATCTTGAATCGGCTGTTCGGCCCCAGTGATTATTTATTGACTAACAATAAAATGCTGATTCTGATGGATATCTTGAATCGGCTGTTTTCAAAGTGACCTCAATGGGTTTGGTTAGGTGCTGAAGTTCAATTGGATGGAGCAATGCTCTGCCTTGTTCAGCGTAGATTTTTCTTAAATATTCTCCATTTATGTAAACCTATAACATGAAGCAATTTTAGCTTATTCTCAGACGTTCATACCATCTACTCCAACATGTAAAGCTTCACACAACTTACCCGTGAATTAAAAAATCTATTCGCCATCGATAGTAATTTTAATTATAATTGTTTTAAAATAAATAAATGCTGTTTCTTTGTGTTATTATATCACAGGTTTGCGGTTCATCACAGCATTGTAGATTTTTTCAATATCAATCACTATGCAATTACTTTGAACTTTTCAAATTTACCTACAAAGCTGGCACCGCTACTCATTGTCCTCACGAGGCTGACTAGGCTCCAAAAACATCCAAGTGGCAAATTATTGCCCCTGCCAGGATTCGAACCCGGGTCTCCCGAGTGCAAGACTAGTGCAGTGTCCACTGAGCCATAGGAGCTGGTTAATATTATTGTTTTATGTGTGTTCAACATTAGATAAGCCTCTACACAGTACCACTATAGTGATTTACAAATTAGTTATATTATATCGTTATTGCTTTAGAAAAGCCTCTCTACACATGCACCCAACTCTCATCCGGTCGACCGCTTCAAAAAAGTCGACCAGAAGAAAATCAAGAACATAGGCTAAAAGGCTGTCGGTAATAGCTAGAACTTTAAACTTGGTGCCTATTCATATCAATTTCATACAAGATATTGAAAAATACAACTTACGTTGAAGTGTAATATATTGTTGGCCGCTAATTTGCGGTTGAGGCCCGCTTTTTGGCGGTTCCGCCTAAAACCAGAATGGAAAGAGCTACAACTTGAAATTTGGTGCCAATTCATATCAATTTCATATAACAAATTGAAAAATACAACTTATGTTGAAGTGTAATATATAACTGTATTTCCACTCTGGGGACGTTAAAACGTGTTTTGGCATTGAAAACTGGACATCGAAAATTTCAGCCCATTACAATACTTTATTCTTTTTTTATAGATAAGGAAAATCGCGTGATGTTCACACCAGATTTTTTTTCGACTTCAAATAGTACCAAGCAGTGTGATCGGCAAGTATATTTGATTAAATTCACTATTTGATTGCTTTCATATTAAACACAAAATTGACCACAGTTTGTCTAAATAGTCTGATAGGGTTTAAACGCATCAGAAACGCGTTTGTAAATAAATTACTGGTTGCTATGGTATAATACACAACAAAATTTGAGAGCAAATATTTTTTGTCTGAAAGTTTCAACAAATATTGTGATGGGGGCACGAACATATACCAAACACACAAATTCAACAAATATACATCAAATGAATTGTGCCAATATTTTGGAATCATGACAAATAGTATGATACGGCCTTTAGCCTCATGAGAACCAATGAGTACACATGGTTATATAAAAGGTAACAACTGTTGAAAACTGAGACGAACAGTTTTTTTTTGGTAAAATCTATATTATTGCCAAAAGCCATAAAAGAGGCTGTATTTTTTGAAGGGCTAATAATATAATGTAAAAAGGAATATTTTTTAAAATCAAATTTAAACCTCTATAACTTCTTTTCCCGGGTTATTGCTGTAAAACAAAGCATTGGTGTGCTTCAGACCAAAATTTAACGAAAAATGGGGTAAATTTTCATTCTCCCAAAAATATGCGCTGGGGGGTGGGAAGATATCTCAAAAACCATGAGGGGTGAAAAAAAATGAATAGAAGCAAACATGTAGGAAATTTAGATGGCTCCAGTTTTACCGAGAATACTTTGTACCCTACAAGTAACCATTTTCGAGATATAGGGGAAAACTTAAAAAAAGTGACCTTCGCCACGCCCCCCTGCATTTCGCTCACCCCACAGGTTCGAGAACTTTTAGTATGTTTATCTCCTGACCACACTAAACAACCTTCTGAAAAAATGCCTTCGTTTTCAGCCAACGCACTCTACAAACCATTCGTTGACTGGACTATATTGATTCCAGCAAAACAGCAGAGTAGAGTATACCTTAATTACTGACTAATGTATAGCACATTAACAAATAGGGTATTTCTCTAGGCAAACTCAAATATTTTGCTAACAAATATCTTTTCGTGGCTTAGTATTCGACAATAAGCAAATTAGGAACTTACTTGGAACTCTAGTAAAGAATCGTCATTGGGCGGAGGTTTCCAAGCTATAAGTAAACTATTGGATCCAACGGCTTTGATAATTTTCAAGTCCAGAAAAAATTTGTCGGAAAACTGAAAATAATAAAATAGGTAGATTCATTAATTTCGTTGGCTAGGTTTGTTTGTTTTATGTAGGTACATGCAAAAAATTAAATTGATATTAAAGAGTTCTGGGGGGGAAGCTATTCTGGTCTATTCGAATAACGTTTAATTTTATGTGATGTACTAATGATGATAATAATAATATAACTCTTTATTGATAATTTTAACAAAGAAAATTTCAGAGAGCGTGATTATTGCTTGCGGCAATCTCTACCATCAAACCCATTCGACAACCACTTTACTATTCAACAAAGAGAGAACGTTTAAAAGAAAACAGGGAAGGGGGAAAAAGAAGTAGAAAATAGACAGAAAAGAAGAAGGAAAAAAAAAGCGGGGAACTCAATCCCAATTTATGACCCGGACACTTAGTGGGTCACAACACTGTCCTGTTGAAGATATTCTATTAGGAATCTCCTAAAAATGGCTACGTCTGTCACCAACCTAAGATGTCTTGGTAGCGAATTCCACAACTTGGCTGCTTGAACAGCAAATGATAACGAATAAACCCTGGAAGAATGAATGGGTATCTGCAGCAGCATCGATTCTCCAGATCTTGTAGGATACACATGCTCTGAGAGGGGCAAAAACAGAGAACAAAGGTAATCCGGAACCCCCTGATTAAAAAGACGCCTCAGCAACAAAAGTATATGCATGTCTCGACGCTGCTGCATATGAAGCCACCCCAAAGATGTTCTGTGTATCGAAACATGATCAAATTTACGAAGACTAAATACAAATCTGACACAACCATTCTGAATCCGTTGAAGTTTGGACTTTAGTTTTAAATTCATATTTGTGAGCACAGTACTGGCGTATTCAGCGATAGGAATAATTAGAGCCGTAACCAACATTTTTCGAACACCCAACGGCAGAACTCTCTTGAGAATATTGAGTTTGTGAAAAGCATAGAAACATTTTTTATTAACATTATTGACGTGCGGCAACCAGGAGAGAGTCGAATCAAATATTACACCAAGATTTTTAGCCGTTTTTGCAAAAGGAATAGAAATGTCATTAAAAAGAAGACTTTCGGAAGAAATATCGACACGAGATAAAAGAAAGCTAGACC
>CM022878.1:34171166-34182775 GCA_012654025.1 Pachypsylla venusta | reverse complement strand
AAAAAAAAAAAAAAAAAAAAAAAAAAAAAAAAAAAAAAAAAAAAAAAAAAAAAAAAATAGCAATATAAGGATCGTAGCGAAGCACCGACGAAACAGCTAGTAAATTATAAATTATACCTGGATGAAATGGTCAGAAATTAAAGTTAGATTCAAAATTTAGTTCTGTTTTGCGACTAAATTTTGATTAATTTTTATTGAAATATTAAAGAGGTATATTAATGTATCAAAATAATATTAAAACAGGAGGAAGCAATGCTCAGGCAGGGAAATGAAATTTTGGCGCCGTGCAATACTATCATTCCCCTCAGTAGCCAAAATAAGCATAGGTAGTCTTTTATTAAGATTATACTTACGAGGTAAGGATGCCATTTTGTAGAGATCTTCAGAGTGAGGCTGAAATGCAGAGCCAAAAAATATTAGGCACCTATGTTGCTTTTTATGGAATAGGTTCCTCAAAAAACGTAAGAGAAATTTCTGGCTTCAAGAGTACAGTCCGAAACAGATTCTATTTTGTATTTTCAAAAGGAGACGGTTCGGATTATTTCGAAAAATATTAGAATGACCAACATAAAATTATTTAGGTACATGGTTTTCACTTTTCAATATTGCCTATTCGTGAGCTTTTTTTTTTTTTTTTTAATTTGGCTTAACGTCTGTTTAACATCTATTGGTCATTCAAGACGGGGGTTTTACCCTCAATTCGCTGGAAACTTGCAAATCAGCTACCCACATTGGGTTGGGCCGGAAAAATAGCCAGCATCACGAGGGTGCGAACTCACATGGAACAACCTCGCTGGACGTTGCTTAACTTCAGTGATAGAATGGGAACTGGTGTATTCAACGTGCCATAGACGCTAGCTGACTTCGTGAGCTAAATTCCTCTTTAGGGATATAAAATAGAAGCCGATAGCGTGCGGCTGTTTACTCAGACCACAATGGCCAGTGATCAGGCCAATTACCAATCAGATATTATTGCCACTGAGGGCATTGATCTCGATAGTTAGATCCAATTGAATTTCCCTAAGTTTGTTGTTATAAAACGACAGAGAATAGATTTCGTAATTCAATTTTGGTTTACTTTTTATTTTCGATAATGATAACGAACCTTTGAAGTCTACCAGAAAACAATGCCAAATTTGATGTTTTTTCCATTGAATCGGATAGAGCTGATTTCAGAAACATCGACCGTCTCAGATTTACAGATTTTTTAAGTATGTCTTATGAAAATTATGGGATGTAGGTATACTTACACCTTGACATAATTTGCTGGTCTTCATACAGGTGATTTGGTCCATTAGATCTTGAAGTACTGCACTCAGATTATTCTTGCACGTCTCACAAGTCTACAACACAAAAATTCTTTTCGTTACCTTCGTTGAAAAGTGTCATACCATGAATTTGATTTATTTTTTGTTAGATATCAAATAAATGGAATTTTCCTCGATAAGAGGCATGGATAGACGGAAGCCAAGCCAATTTTAAAATTATTTTTCTTGTTAGGAAAGATCCGCCACGAGTGGAAATGAACTCGTGTCATTAGGCAATGCTCTCTCCACTAGATCATGGAGGATTTTGCAAGGAGTTAGTTACTTATACAATAATCCTTCTCTCTTCGATTTCCGGGATAAATAAATGACAATGTTTTTATTTTGGTTTCATGAGGGTATCAAACCAAAGTTAAATAAAACCAAGCTTGTCAATGATATAAACCGACGAACTATGTCAAAGCGCATCAATTGTAGGCTCGGTTTATTTTTTCTTGGCGTTGTATGCTTGATCCAAAAAAGATTGTAATCATGTGTTTACAACAAACGAGACGATTGGCAAAAACAATTAATAGGTACGTAATTCTAGTCACTAACATAATGTTTGAAATTCTATCCTAGGTTTTCGAAAATTTGCCGGAGACTCTTCTTTTAAAAAATGAAGGCTTATAGAAATCGACAAGGTTTTCTTCTTCGCACTACCTACGGAAAATCCAAAACAATTGAGCACGACGACAGTACCACGTAAAGTAAAACGCCAAGAAAAACTATTGATATTTACACCTACCTTGGTATGATCCTGAGATTCAGCTAATTTTTCAGTTAGTTTTTCGAGTTTGTCAGGAATTTCGGTGATACTTAAATGGCAACCATCATCCTGGAAACCGTAAGAATATCAATACATTAAGGTAAAGTAATAATAAATTATTAATTAAGGTACAGTAATAATACTTGATAGTTTTTACTTTACAGGTTATTAGTTGTGCCGATCACCGCGATCGAGTTATTTTACTTACAACAAAAACACAAAAAGGTGATTCGTGTTAGGTACAAATAAATAACTTTATCAAAGAAATCTCATCGCATTACCTTCCGTTAGTACAAGAAAGCTAGTTCATTTCTTTTACATTCTTTGACTTTAGATCGTTCAAGTCTACTCCTTAACTATTGTTCGGTAATGCGCTGGTTCAATTTCACATTATAGTTTTCAATTAAAAGTGAAAATAAGCTTTCACCCGAAGTTTTAAAAAACAGTTTAATTTAATAACACTGAGCACAAAAAAGATGTCTCACTTGAACGCTTCTAAATTTGATACCGATGACTGACACGAACTGGTTGAAGGTTATCAGTCAAAGGTGCATAAATCCATACTTGCTCTGATTTCAATAAATTGAAAACATAAACAACGCTCTGGACCTAATCGGCCAAATCATACGAAGATGGAAGAGATGCACAAATAGATAATATGTAAGGGTATGTTTATCTTTATTTACGACTTTCCATAAATGGAAAATATATCATAGCTATAGTTTACACTGAAGGTGATATTTTAACGAGCGAGACTATGGTTTGAAGGACTTACGTCTTCTTGATTTTCAAGTAAGGCGAGAGCTTCCTCCATTTCCTGTGCTGTGGTTTTAAGTCCGATTCCTTGTAAACTTCTTTTTAGTTCGAACACTTCTTTGGTTTTGATTTGTAGCTCTTCGCTCATTTCCATTTTTAGAGTTTCTCTTTTGTATCTTTCGTGAGCTATGGCGTTCTTCAGTTCTTTAACTACATTCTAAGACAAGAAAATATAAATTAAAATTAGATTTCTTATCCTAAAATAGTAGGGAGTATTTCTTTTCTGATCGATTCCAAAGGTCCATTATTGAAAATAATAAGCATTGAAGGTAAAATAGAAAAATTCAAAGGAATTGGATAATGATTGATATTGGGAAACTCCTACAATGCTGCAATGAGCACCAAAGTTGTGACATAATAACACAAAGAAACAGCATTTATTTATTTTTAATTATTTATTATTGAAAATAATAAAATATTATCTCCCTCACATATGCCTTACTGATTATTTTTTAATTTACATTTCTTTGTCGTTTTTGGAATCGGAGTTTTAATTGTTCCATAACAGATAAAATGTTTCGTTTTTATACCTACTTCCCTTGTAGATACCTATATCGACTTACCTCTAAAGTGTCAACTTCCTCTCTGAGCTCTCCATTAGTAACACCTTGATCTTGCAATTTCTTACAAAGTTTTTCTATTTCTCTTTCATACAATTTAACTTTTTGTTCTATCCTATTTTCAATATCTTTAATTTCATTATTTGCTTCTTTTAAATCTATTTCTAATTCTTTACACTTTGATCTTTCTGTTTCGAGTATTTTTTTGAAGTTTCTTATTTCTTCCTTTAACCTATTTCCTTCGATTCTCTCTTCATCCAGTTGCATTCTTAAACATTCCAACATAATATTCAGTTGCTTCTTTTCATTTTCTTTGGTTTTTATTTGATTGTCTAGTTCAATTGTGTTATTGTTCAATTTATCATTATCTTCTCTTTCTTGGAATAATTCTATTTTCAATTGCTTCAACTCAATTTCGTTGACACTGATTTTATTTTCGAGGTTATCAATCTGTATTTTGAAGTCTATTTCCATATTTGTTAGCATTGTATCAGCTTCTTGCATTGTTTGTTCGTAAACTTTTTCTTTTAGTTTTAAATCTTTAATTATTTTTTCTAAATCTTCTTGGTCACTCAATATATTTGTACAATTTTCACAGATTGTATTTGTATCTTTGGCACTATTTTCAATGTACTCTGCAAAAATATTACATTGACTTCCTTTATGGTTAACTAGGGCTATGTTACAGTTTCTATCAATATTAAATTTATTACAATTACATTCTCCTTGGATTTCATTAAATTGTGTTTGCGTTTCTTTATGATATAATTCTACGCTATTTGTATTATTAATGTGCTCGTCGGTTGTTTCATTAAAAAAAGTTTCAAGGGTGTGATTTGTACATAAAGAAGGGGCGACTGGAGTTTCTATACATTTTAAATTTTCACATTTATCACAGGAGTAAGATTTCTTTTGATTTTTGGAATCTGGAATGAAATGGAACTTGGTTAGTTTTATGTGAAATAATAAAATAATAGTAATTTTAATTTTAATTTATCTTGGACTTTATAAAATAAAACTATTTTTTTTTATTTTATAATGAAAAATTAAAGATTTAATCAATTAGCCAAAAAGGTCTGCCGCGAAAATATTAACAAAACAATGTATCGTTTATTCAAGGGAGAAAAATCAAGCACTTTGGGGAATTGAAGTAAAAAATCT
This sequence comes from Pachypsylla venusta, assembly GCA_012654025.1. Lineage (NCBI taxonomy): Eukaryota > Metazoa > Arthropoda > Insecta > Hemiptera > Aphalaridae > Pachypsylla > Pachypsylla venusta. The sequence goes on along the minus strand of CM022878.1, from coordinate 34,178,165 downwards.
CATTAAATAAATAGTCTCATAATGGTGTGACAATTATCTCCTCTAAATAGGCAGATTTGAAAAGAATTCTTTGGGGGCATCCATGTAGGTCGTAGAAGACGGCTAAGTTCAAGATATCTTTTCCAATTTCTAATACAGAAGGCCACGGGAAACCATTATAGTTTTTTTAAAGGCAAGGCAAATATGGAGCCATCAGATTCCAAAGGATGCTGCGACAAGATTCTAGTAGTGGATGATCAATTGATCAATGACATAAAAGGCATTTTTTTAGAAAATCTATACCAAGTGTCCCAAAAGTCCGAGACCACCTGAATATCTTTTGAACGGCTTTATATGGAGTTTTGAAATTTTGAATGGTATTATATCCCAAATTAAACCACCTGATGGTGTGATAAATTTTTCTGTCGGTCCCCACGGGGTCCATTTTTTTTTTTTTTTTTTTAAATACGAACTCCCATCTTGTGATATATTTTCATAAAGACAATGAAATTGGAAGTACTTTGCAAAATAATTCACACGCCTAGCGTGTTTGTATTCAAAATGGCGGCCATTTGAAATTTCCAAGACATGACTTCCAAGAAAAACAGGAAGAGCATTTTCCAATAAGCCTATTCGTATTTTCAAATCAATTTCTTTTTCTTCTAATTCAAAATTCTTTTGTTCACTTTTATTGAGTGTCGTTTCATAACATCCTATCGTGGTTTCTAATGAATCAATACGGTGCTGAGCTTCCAATTTAATTTTATCATTTTCTTCTATATTATTTTTTAAATTATTGATAAGACGTATATTTTGTTGGAGTTGGGTTTGAAGTTCTAACTTTTTTTCATTAATGGCTGAAAATAAAATGTTTCATTAAGATCACAGTAGTAGTAGTAGAGATTTTTCTCACGAAATCAACCGTTCTTCCTATTTATAGATGCATGATCAATTAAAATGGTAGAAACAGATTGATAAGAGTTTACCGAAAAGATTTTGATGGCCCTTGGCTGGAACTGTGATGGTATGCGTTCCAGGTCGTCCTGGAGCGCAGAACCGGTCATCGTGAGGACGCCATTAAGATCATCGCCTACGTGTGTTGAAAAATTTTTTGTTCTTTCCTAAAACATTCATTATTTTCGCAGCATTACTCTCGATGGATTTCTGAAATCCATCGAGAACTAAAAATCTAAGCTTGGCTGACATTACTATAACCAGAAATGTAGCTAAAGTTGCTACAGAGATTGGATCCGAAGAGCAATATTCTACAAGTCAAGAAAATAGACGCAGGTATTCAGCAATAATTGAAAGATGTGTTTAAAGATGTAGTAGCGAATTTTCTTACGAAATCAATCGTTCTTCCCATTTATAGATACATGATTTATTAAAATGGTAACAGATTGATATGAGGTTACCGAAAAGATTTTGATGGCCCCTGGCTGGAACTGTGATGGTAGACGTTCCAGGTCGACCTGGTGCGTAGAACCGGCCATCGCGAGGACGTGTGTTTACAGATCATATCATTTAATAGACTTTTGACTTCCCGATCGCCACTGATTCTTCCAGGTGTATTTTTGTTCAGACCATTCATTTTGTATCATTCTGTTAATCTTTCTTTACCTACGAGTATGCAGTATTGTTCTCTCATTTTGCCAAAGATAATATTTTTCTCATTACACTGGCTATTTCGTATCAGTCTCAATTACCATTGATTTTGACTGTAATCTGGTATCAGTATGACTTAGCCTTTAGTTTGACTTCAACTCTTTGCACTGCAATCTAATATCAGTATCACTTACCATTTAGTTTGACTTCAATTTTTGGCACTGCAATCTGGTATCAGTATCACTTACCATTTAGTTTGACTTCAAGTCTTTGGTACTACAATCTGGTATCATTCTCACTGACCATTTAGTTTGACTTCAAGTCTTTGGCACTGCAATCAGTATCACTTACCATTTAGTTTGACTTCAATTTTTGGCACTGCAATCTGGTATCAGTATCACTTACCATTTAGTTTGACTTCAATTTTTGGCACTGCAATCTGGTATCAGTATCACTGACCATTTAGTTTGACTTCAAGTCTTTGGCACTGCAATCTAGTATCAGTCTCACTTACCATTTACTTTGACTTCAAGTCTTTGGCACTTACCATTTAGTTTGACTTCAAGTCTTTGGCACTGCAATCTGGTATCATTCTCCAATTCTTCATATTCACACTTCTCCATGTCCAACATTTCATTTTCTCTCCGCAATTTAAGATTATTTTCTTCTAAACATCGAATTTGTTTTTTAAGAATTTCATCTCGTTCTAATATTTCTTTCAGTCGTACATTTTGCTCCTCTCCACAACTTTCATAAAGCTGCAATCGAAGCTCCAGTCTCTCCATACCTTAAAGGATGTATGAAATCAATACATAATGGATTAAATCAATGCATAATGGATGAAATCAATACATAATGGATTAAATCAATACATAATGGATGCAATCAATACATAATGGATGAAATCAATACATAATGGATTAAATCAATGCATAATGGATGAAATCAATACATAATGGATGCAATCAATACATAATGGATGAAATCAATACATAATGGATTAAATCAATACATAATGGATTAAATCAATACATAATGGATGAAATCAATACATAATGGATGAAATCAATACATAATGGATGAAATCAATACATAATGAATGAAATCAATACATAATGGATTAAATCAATACATAATGGATGCAATCAATTCATAATGGATGAAATCAATACATAATGAATTAAATCAATACATAATGGATGAAATCAATACATAACGGATTAAATCAATACATAATGGATGAAATCAATACATAATGGATTAAATCAATACATAATGGATGAAATCAATTTCCACGTCTAATATCTCTCACCCAGACCTGAAATTGCCGAACCCTTAATGAAGTTCAGCAACGATTCTACTGGGTAGAGTGTATCTCTATGAGTTCACAACTCGGGAACCCTAGCGTCCTGAAGCGTTGTAGCGCCATATATGGGCAGTCAAATATAATGTGCGAATCCGTCTCCTCTTCTTCCCCACACATCCTGCACATCGCTGTTCCCTTGTTGACCCCTATAGATTTTAGTTGTTTCCTTAGAGCACAGTGACCCGTCTGCAGCCCAATCACCAGTCTGATGTCACGTCTGCTGAGATTCACAATTTCCTTTGCTGTTTTCTCTGGGGGCCCAGTAATCATCCTCTTAGAGAAAGTGACCCCGATCCAGGTCTGCTTGTTTTTTTTTCAAAGACCCAGTCTTCTATAGCCGCCTTGGCCAAGGAACCGGCCCTGGCTAGCTCATCAGCTTTTTCATTTCCGTCAATGCCCTCGTGTCCAGGTACCCAATTTATATGGATCCTGTTCCTCCTGGGCACCTCATTGAGGAGCTGTTTACACTCCCAAAACCAACTTGGAGTTTGTTTGGTTTGCCTCAAGAGCCTTTAGGGCTGCTTGACTGTCTGTGTAGACCGAAATTGTCATATTGTTTCTACACAGTTGCAGGCATCTGAGAATAGCATATACCTCAGACTGGAACACCGTAGTGTATGTCCCCAGGCCTACGAATAGTTGTATCCTAGGGCCGACTCCGTAGACGCCGACCCCCGTGCCTTTTGATTTTTCTTATGATTTCCACATATAGGCCCATGGCCATATCCAGCATAGAATTTTAAGGGTCAACCCCCCTCCCTCCCGAAATTTTTAAAAAGGTTTGATTTTTTCTATAATCCCTATATGGTAAAACTCCCTTTACATTAACTCTCCCCCTCGAAATAAAATTCTGGATATGGACCTGTACAGGCCATACAGAAAATATCAAAGGTACCTTTAGCGTTATCAAAAAAAAACAAAAAAAAAAAACAGCCCATGTACATGTTCAATATAGGTATGTTTACCTTCTTTATAATATTCCAACTCTTGTCTCGAGCACAACATTTTGCTTTTGTCTTGCTTGATAGGTTTGAAATATTTCTCCTTTTCTTGTTCTTCTTCTAATTTTTGTCGAATTTGTGACAACTTTCTCAATTCCTCACTCAGTCTACTTTGATTGGCGCCGTCCGTTTGGGTACTTTGACAATGAAATCCTGAAAGAATGTAAGAATTTTATTTAATTACAAGATATCAACTCTATAATTTTGTAAGAAAATAATTTCATCTAAAACAATGGTTCCCAAAATTTATGGTACCGCGCCCCCTTTTCTTAAAATGAAAGCCTCCAACGCCCCCTCCCCTTTACATTATAAATTATGAATGGGTATGGGTGTTGCTAAATGCTATCTCGTTCAAAACGCCAATGTGTTGCTGAATGCTATCTCATTCAACTTCATCTTCAAAGTAAATACCACTCTCTTGCATACAATCTTTCTCCCTGAATATCTTCCTGCAAGAGAATAACTTCATAACATCTCACCTATATCTTCATCTTCAAAGTAAATACCACTCTCTTGCATACAATCTTTCTCTCTGAATATCTTCCTGAAAGGTGATTCGATTGTCATCAAGTCCTCTTCAATGTGGCTTCCCTCATCCTCATCTTCACTGACTTGATTCGGATGATCGGAAAATGGAAGAACTGTGGCAATGATCCGTGTTGATTTCCTACAAGGATCCGAATTGGAAGATTCTTCTAATGAGTTGTTATTCAAGGAACGACACTGAAAAAAAAATCAAAGGTTTCATCAGTTTCAGAAGGCGTCCTTGATGTTCTTTCTGTATGACTAATATTTTCTCTATTGTTCTTTCTGTATGACTAATATTTTCTCTATTGTTCTTTCTGTATGCCTAATATTTTCTCTATCATTTCTGCTCCTGTGTACGTATTTCCTATATAGGCAGTCAATAACGACCATATCATGAAAACTAATTTCAAACTTCTAGTGAAACCCAAAGAAATTAATGTAGAGCATAGAAATAGGGTCTTCCCCAGTGCAACTTGGACACTCATCTATGTAAAGGTCTCCTATATTGTTAGAGGGAAACTTGGCTCCCTCTGACAAACCTAATAAACCTTAGCAAAACTTGATCCCAAGTATGAGTAAAGCAGAGACACCCAGTCACTGCCGAACTAAGATAGGGAAGTAATGTACGACGTCATCTCGAACATGGCAAGGATCATAAACAGAAGAAATCATATTGCCAGAGAGATGAATGTCGATAGCAGTATAAAGTCCTAGGAGATTTCCTAAGAGGCATTAGATCAGTTTTAGAGATAGGAAGTACACAACGATCGATCAAGACCAGCGCCTGTTTCACCACAATTATAAGATCTGATCAAGTGTTACATCAAACTTCCACCGTATCCAGTAGACAAAGGTCCCCTTAAAGTCAACTCCCAATCATCTCACAACCAAGACCATCTCGCCATGTCAGGAGAGATCACATTACCACATACCAAAACCATGTCATTGTCACTCCTGCTAGTCTTGACGCTACAAGATAGAAGTTGGGACTGAGTAGAATCCATTCCGACATCGTGGAGAAGACCAATGTCAACCGAGTTCTAGGAACGGCAGAGATAGATCCCTCGAAGAATTCTCTTCCTCGCTCCACCAGGTGCATCCTGGCCCAACTCCGATCTGGGTGGTATCGTTTGTTCGACAACTACATCTCGAGAATTGATAGAGTCACAGGCAATACCTGTCGCCAATGCCAGAATGGACCACATGATTTACACCACCTTTTTGGTTATCCGGAGAAAGCCACAAACTTGGAAACTGTTTCACTGTGGATCCAATCAGTGGTGGCTGTAAGATTTCTTGATCTGGATACTGGACTAATTGATGAATGATGTTACCTACAACATCCTCAATATTTTGCTGTTTGCTATAGTTTAGTCTGTGAAAGCTGTTTATAATATGGAGTTCTTCTGCGAATCCGATTAATCTTATATTTGTTTTCATCGATTTTTAAAGGGACCAAGTTGTATTATTATATTATACATCATGGATACTTATATTTAATGTTTAGGTTATTTTTTTCTTATTTTTTTAAATATTAATCATTTATTTTTATTTCATTGAATTTACAAAGGTACTTTTCCTAAGCTTTTAGTGCTTCTAAGAAAGTTTTTGAGGATCATTGGATTTTTGTATAGAGGCCGGTAACTTTTCAGTCCCGGGCCCGGATTTTCTCTTGGCGGCCCTGCTTGTAAGTATAGGGTGGAGCTTGTAGAGTGTTTAATTTTTCAAGAAATGCTACTTGACGAAATTTACCCTTATGTTGTCTTACCATTGCCACTTCTTGACACATATTGGCTACCGTAGCTTCCATGCCAAAGTTACCCTTATGTTGACTTACCATTGCCACTTCTTGACAAATATTGGCTACCGTAGCTTCCATGCCCAAGTTACCCTTATGTTGACTTACCATTGCCACTTCTTGACACATATTGGCTACCATAGCTTCCATGCCCAAGTTTCCCTTATGTTGACTTACCATTGCCACTTCTTGACAAATATTGGCTACCGTAGCTTCTATGCCAAAGTTACCCTNATTGCCACTTCTTGACAAATATTGGCTACCGTAGCTTTCATACCCAAGTTACCCTTATGTTGACTTACCATTGCCACTTCTTGACACATATTGGCTACCATAGCTTCCATGCCCAAGTTACCCTTATGTTGCCTCATTGCCACTTCTTGACACATATTGGCTACCGTAGCTTCCATGCCAGTTATCCTGGATTCATAATGACGAAGAAGATTAATGGCTTGCTGGATTACAATCCTTTCAGATACATTCTCCATGTTTTGACAGACAAGAGATAGTCTTTCTTTCATATCGGTTCCGGCACTACTGCTTGTTGCTGGTTCCTGGAAAACAGATTAGGGTCGTTTTATGAGGTGGTACTGAATTACAATCCTTTCAGATACATTCTCCATGTTTTGACAGACAAGAGATAGTCTTTCTTTCATATCGGTTCCGGCACTACTGCTTGTTGCTGGTTCCTGGAAAACAGATTAGGGTCGTTTTATGAGGTG
>CM022878.1:34145436-34158981 GCA_012654025.1 Pachypsylla venusta | reverse complement strand
AAACATCGTCTAGTCTCTTTCTGACATTATAGTCATGGAGTAATACTCGTAATTGTTTGGAATATATTATCCACAATTATTTGACAAACATCGTCTAGTCTCTTTCTGACATTATAGTCATGGAGTAATACTCGTAATTGTTTGGAATATATTATCCACAATTATTTGACAAACATCGTCTAGTCTCTTTCTGACATTATAGTCATGGAGTAATACTCGTAATTGTTTGGAATATATTATCCACAATTATTTGACAAACATAGTCTAGTCTCTTTCTGACATTATAGTCATGGAGTAACACTCGTAATTGTTTGGAATATACTATCCACAATTATTTGACAAACATCGTCTAGTCTCTTTCTGAACTTATAGTCATGGAGTAATACTCGTAATTGTTTGGAATATATTATCCACAATTATTTGACAAACATCGTCTAGTCTCTTTCTGACATTATAGTCATGGAGTAATACTCGTAATTGTTTGGAATATATTATCCACAATTATTTGGCAAACATCGTCTAGTCTCTTTCTGACATTATAGTCATGGAGTAATACTCGTAATTGTTTGGAATATATTATCCACAATTATTTGACAAACATCGTCTAGTCTCTTTCTGACATTATAGTCATGGAGTAATGCTCGTAATTGTTTGGAATATATTATCCACAATTCTAATTATTATATTTTTCATTTCTACTTTGCTTTATGTGTCTACTGTCTAGAATTCAATTAAATTATCTCTCCAATGTGATTGTTCTGTAGAACTTTTATTTCAAAAGACTCTTCAAAGTCAGCAATTATTACTAAGCACCTACCATCAGTGTCGAATGGTCCTAAAATGTTTGATTCGTAGACATAAGGTCTTATTCAGATCAATAAAGTTGACATTCTATACCTACTTATGAAACACAAAGCACATTTGTTATACTGACTGATAATCAACGTAGCTCCACGATAACTATATCTAGAGGCTTGAAATTGGGACACAGATTCCTTTTAGTATGTAGGTGCGTAATAAGAAACAAAAAATCAAAAGTTTAAATGGAAGGAAATTACCGCCAAAATGACGTTTTTAGCAGGTTATTTTGCAATTTTTTTCCATGCTCACTCTGGGGGGTCGGTTCCACCAAATATCCAAGCTTTAAGGGCACAATTTTCGAAATTGTTGTTGAATTTCATAACCCTAGCGAAGCACCGGCAAACAGCTCGTAATGTGAAACTGATGTGTTTGTATAATTTGCGAAACTGATGTGTTTGTATAATTTGCGAAACTGATGTGTTTGTATAATTTGCGAAACTGATGTGTTTGTATAATTTGCGAAACTGATTTGTTTGTATAATTTGAATGTTCCTCCACGTAGAAATAGATCTACGTGATTTTAGACATAGCTTATTATGGTCCGACGAGTGGCATTGTCTACTTTTTATCCCACAAAAGGTCATACCTCTGGGTCATATGTGTCTGGCATAGAAGGCAGAGCCTGCTACTTTACCATAAAAATGTTAACTTCCTAATAGAGGTGTGTAAGTATAATTTCAGTGACAGGTATGTTCATAGGAGCTCGCGCGGGAATAACGCAATCCTTCGAAGACTTTAGAAAAAAAACTCTGCCAATGTGACACATGGGTTTATTATTTTTCTGGCAAAAAATAATAATAAAACTTTTTTGCCCCCCCCCCCANATTCCAAATCTGGGGCGTAATTAGACCCTAAATTTGACATACCTACTAAATTTTAAGTCTCTGGCTCTTACCATTCTCTTTTTAGACAGGATTAATGAAAACCGATTAAAAGCGGTAAAAACCGCCAGCGGTGTATTTGATTGAACCCAAAAGTTTCGGAGCTAACTGAAACCCCAAATATGACATAGATACAAAATTTCAAAGCTCTAGCTCTTACCATTTCCCTTTTAGACAGCAATACTGAAAACCGATAAAAAGCGGCAAAAATCGCCAAGGGTGTATTCGATTGCCCCCAAAAGTGTCGGGCAAAATTAGAGCCCAGATGGGACCTATATACCAAATTTCATCAAATCGGTCACCGCTAAGTGGCAAAAGTGCCAATCACGGCGTACAGCGGACAAACGGATTTTTTTTTATTCGATTTTTGGATTCTACGTACCTTGAAACGTATAATATCAAATTTTGAGGGGGGGTAATTTTTTTTTTTTTTTTCGTGAAGATTCCAAAGGTTCATTATTGAAAATAATAAACGAAAATAGCCTACGTTCTTTTACAAGGTTCAAGTTATTTCAAATGCCGAACTCATAAAAATTGTAACTGGATTTAGCCGTAAAAAATGTAAAAACAGAGTACAGGTAATACTTGTCACAATTCACTCCTCTATGTTATTGCTTAATTTTATATTCATGCATGGATTCACAGAAACAGCCTCTATATTCTGAAACTGTCTCCTTTATTATGATTGAGGATTTCATGGGAAGTAAGTTAATTTACTTAATCTATAAGGTGCCCAGAATCCAAAGTGTTCTGTCAACTCATTTTATGATACATACTAATATCTGAAGACAACTATTTGCACATGAACTCCCGTCAAAATTCCATAAAGATACGGTCGACGTGCATAAAGTAGGTAGATAGGTCACAACATTCATAGTAAAGAGCCTGGGTCAGACACCGGGCAGGAGGCAGGAGTATTTTCAATTTTTTTTTTAAAACTCGCTTTTTTATTGACACAATAGAGGCATGGCCGTAAAAACGTTTCCTAACCTCTCCAATTGGGTTAAAATTCATTAAAACTTGCCACAACACTCCTGCCCGGTGTTAGACCCCTAAAGTTCATGCGGCAATTACTGGAACTTTGGAGGGCGAACTATTTTAATAAACATTATTATTATTATTTAATTTGGCTTACCGTCTCTTTAACATCTATTGGTCATTCAAGACGGGGGTTTTACCCTCCATTCGCTGGAAACTTGCAAACCTAGAAACGGCTACCTACATTGACCTCACCCAATCTGGGTTGGGCCGGAAAAAAGAGCCAACGATACGTGGTATTCCCAAACGGTCACCCATCCAAGTACTGACCACGCCCGACGTTGCTTAACTTCAGTGATCTGACGGGAACTGGTGTATTCAACGTGGTATGATCGTTGGCTTAAACATTATTTATACTTTCCTTTTTATGTCAATGATTCATCACAATAATAAAACTCAAACTGCTCAAATCTCTTTCTGATTGAGTACCTGCTGAAAGCTGTCGGAAACTTTATCAATGATCTCGCTGATTGTCCCAATACAAGGATTAGTTTCTGGGTATCTATTTAAAAATTAATACTAAGTATTTAAAGTCCTTACGATTTCAGGACTTGACGTTCATTTTCTACTTGCAATATGCTGGCTGAGACCGTAGACAGATAGAGTAATTTGTGGACTCCCATAAGAATATGTGTATTTGTGTTTCCCTGTATATGTTGGTAGAGATATGTGGGTACCATGCACTAATATAAGTAAGTATGCGGGATTTCCACGCATATCATATCTGATGGAGGATTTGTATGGGATTTTTGGAAATGGTCTTACTGAGCGGTTTACTGTTAGCGTGTCGAAAGTGTCTCAAAATTGTTGAAAGTGTCTCGAAAGCGTCGAAAGGGTCTCAATGTCGGAAGGGACATTGTTCCTTATTAAGTCGAGCACTCGGTCCTTTTCATGAGAAGTTTACAGATTATGAGGTTTTGTATATAAAGATCTTCAAAATTATAAATTTCAAAAATAGCGTTAACGATTCAACTGGTTTCCCTCTGGAAAGTCCTTGTCTCTGTATTTGTTTTGTGAATGGTCCAAGGAATACTGTGAAAAAAAACTTGCTGGATATCGTAGATAATTTTTCGTCACCTATCTAAAAATATAATTATACTAGCAGGATACGCCCGCTTCGCTTGGCGCCATAGAGGCATGGCCGTTTATAGTTTCAACCCCAAAAGTAGCCTATGTCCTTTCCTAAAGTTTAGTCTATCTCCATACCAAATTTCATCAAAATCGGTTCAGTAGTTTAAGCGTGAAAGCGTAACATACATACAGACAGATAGACAGACAGACAGACAGACAGACAGACAGACAGACAGACATAGTTACTTTCGCATTTATAATATTAGTATGGATTTTACGATTCACCACTGAAAACTAATGATAATTTTTCCGTCACCTATCTAAAAATATAATGAGCTCCCCCATTTTGTATCTTACGATCCACCACTGCACAAGTGCACACTAATGATAATTGCAATCACGAGAGTTGAAGTGCAGTGCAATGCTAAACCATTCATTTTATTGTTTTACTGTGAAAGTGTTTACGATAATATAATGAGCTCCCCCATTTTGTATCTTACGACCCACCACTGCACAAGTGCACACTAATGATAATTGCAATCACGAGAAGTTGAAGTGCAGTGCAATGCTAAACCATTCATTTTATTGTTTTACTCTGAAAGTGTTTACGATAATATAATGAGATCCCCCATTTTGTATCTTACGATCCACCACTGCACAAGTGCACACTAATGATAATTGCAATCACGAGAACTTGAAGTGCAGTGCAATGCTAAACCATTTATTTTATTGTTTTACTGTGAAAGTGTTTACGATAATATAATAGTGATTGTGACTGCGAATGTCATTGGCACAAGTTGATGTATGCATAAATTATCAAAGTGTTTAGTGAACATTTCGTAACCCCTATTGAATTTACATTGATAAAAACAATACGATTTATTGATGAACTAAATCAATGGTTTTTAGAACGATGAGGTGTGTCTCTTGTACCATGCACGAAAACTTACTGAATATTTCGTAAATAATATAGAAGTGTATGTTTTAGTGTGTTTGATCCCAATTACAGCCAAACTGTTAACCCTCTCGCGCCCGTAATAACAAACTTGCTACGAAAGTTGGTGAGTTATCTAATTTTGCTTCTGCCCCCGCTTAGTATTAGCTGTAAGAGTAAAGAACCTTTCACATAATGCTCTGAAATCAACAAAAATACTAAGGGGAGACAGAAGCAAAATTAGATAATTCACCAAATTTTGGTAGCAATTTTGCTACCACGGGCGCGAGAGGGTTAAAAGAATTTCTCAAGTAGGTAGTCTATCTATCTATTTTCTATCTATCTATCTATAATAATAAAACTCAATGTAACGATAAATGTGTGTGTGTATGTATCACTAATTGTGTAGCCAAAACGGTAAGAGATATCGAAAAATTGATGAGAATGAACCCCCCCACCCCGAAACAATAGGCTAAAACCCCTTGAAAAATATCAGAATTAAAAAATGTCGAACCGTTTTCGAGTTACGGATTTTTCGATTTTTGACCGAATTTAGCCGGTTATGGTCCATTATCTTAAATTTTGTCGCGACAACATATCAACTCAAAGCGAGAAAGTTTTAGGTCGCCTTTTAAGCCTTAATTTGAAACATAGTTTGCAAAAAACGGTTCAACCGTTTTCGAGTTATGGCCGATTTTCCGATTTTTGTAAGGGGAATCATAGAATACTATTAGCTCCGATTTTTGAAAGGGAAATCATGGAATACTATTAGCACGGGAACGGCCATGTCTCTAAGGCGCCAAGCTATAGACCGTACCGAAGCACGGGCAAAATAGATAGTATTTTTTATAGCACGCTGGTTTTGTTTTTCTTGGCGTTGTGAAACTAGTATTTTGCTTGCGTTTGATTAAGGGCAGAAAATATCGTTCCTCCAGTCACATTGGACACAGATATTTAATACTTTAAGTCCGTGTAAATGATGCGTTTTTTCAACAGTCACTTTTACTTTCTTCGACAGCCCCTACGAATTTACGGCCACTGGACAAATGCTCACTTTGGCAACACACGTTCCTCTTACCTTTGTTAGATTGTGTTCGACGCCACTACATTGTTCCAATTCTAAAACTCGAAATTCTAAAAGTTCATTTTGATCATTCAATTCTTGAAGCTGTTCTATGAGTTTGGCTTCCCTCTCTTTGGACTGACTCAATTGTTGTGAGAGAGATGAATTGATTGGATTTATGAGGACATTCTGTTTGGACCTTTGACTCAAAATGATACTGTTCAGATATTTAACCTTTTCTTCTAAATGTTTACATGTTCTTTCTTCTTTTCTAAGATTTGATTGAAGGATCAGGTGGGATCTTTGCAGTTCTAAATGTTCATTGCTAAGTAATGTATAAAGAGTTTCGACTCCCACGACCTGGAATCAAAATAAATAAATTACTTATTAAGATTTAATGTACACTCCTTATTGGTAGAGTCTATTCAGGGACCTTATTGAGGTCGATCTGTTTGTCATTTTCAAAGCATTGGTCGTAGACTATACTTTTCACAAAATATTGCTTTACAGATATCTGATTCCTCAATTCTACCGAATAAAATCAGCAGTAGAACAAAAATTGGTTGTTGGAATTAAAAGTATTCTAAGTGGAACTCATCGTGCGTTGGGCCATATTCTGCCTCAAACTGAACGCTAAGAAACCAAAATGTAAAATGATATGAATAATGTATCTTTATATATAAAAAGGCAATGTCCTGAGTGACTGATCAACGTTGAGCCAAAACTATTAATGCTACAGACTTGAAATTTGGCCGGGACCTTCGTTGCACCATGTAAGTGTGCACTAAGAAAGAATTTTGCAAAATTTTAATTTTAAGGGTTAGAAATCGCGAAAAGTAAACAATCCCCATAAGAAATACATTGGAGCGAGAGAGATAGCATGATATTTGTACATATATACTCTGACATACATACAACAGCGTAGAATGGCCATGCCTCTAAGGCGCAAAGATATAGGCCGTAGCGAAGCACGGGCGAAACAGCTAGTCTATCTATAATAATAAAATTCAATGTAGCGATAGATGTATGTATCACTAATTGTTTAGCCAGAACGGTAAGACATAACGAAATTAGTGGGAAAGACCCCCCCCCCATCCAAAACATAGGCGGAAACCCCCAAAAAATTATCAGAATTCAAAATCTCAAACCGTTTCCGAGTTACGGACGACTATTCGATTGTTGACCAGATTCAGCCGATCACGATTCGATATCTTAAATTTTGTGGCGACAACTTGAAGTCGCGACAACTCAAAGCGAGAAGGTTTTAGGTGGCCTTTTAAAACTTAATTTGTTACTGGCTTTGCAAAAAACTGTCCAATCGTTATCGAGTTACGGCCAATTTTCCGATTATTGTAAGGGGAATCATAGAAACCTATTAGCACGGGAAGGGCTATGCCCCTAGGGCACCAAGCTAGAGGCTGTACATTATCATATCATGGAACATTATCATATTTTTAGGTGAAAATCGACTCTTTTCGTCTTAAAAATCCTTTGAACCGTCCCTTATGAATAACTCAAGCATATCATTCCGTTTTACTATCTGTCTCTAAAGTTATCTTTATTTTGCCCAAGCACTGGATTTTTATGTATGTACAATTCCCACGCCATGATCAAACTATGCAGATCAAGTACTGGTCCCCGCACCTTCCCAATGCAGACCAATTCACTTTCTGGCTCTTGGCACTCTGTGACCCAGTTAATACTTCTAATAGTGCAGTGAGATTATTTAACAGAGTTAGGTTGTTTGATGAAATGTCAACCAATACAATAACCTTTCTCCGAAAGACGCTGGTGACTCATTTTATTCTCACACTCGGTCTGTACGAGCATAATAGTAAAATAGATAAACTTTTTCTGAGTAAGGTGTTCAGGGCCGTACACAAAGCAGGACAATAAATTGAACTTCAAGCATTGAGACTCATATCCAGATTATCCTGACTCGTCCTATGGATCTTACACAATTTTTATCACCGGATCAGCTCCTTACGTTTTTTGTTGTTGTAGTACAGGTGTGGACAACCGGTCGATCGCGATCGACCGGTCGATCTTCTGGCAATTTTCAGTTAATCGCGGAATGATCCAGTAGAAAAAAATACCAATTAAAAGAGAAAGAAATTTTGAATTTTTTGGCTCCATGTAAGTTTCCCGAAATATCCGCTCCTAGTTATACGCGTGAGGAGGATGATGGATAGGGAGATCTCTGCAGAGTTTTCAGTAGCTCAGTACTGTTGTGAAGGTAAACTTGAAAAAGTTGCATTGTATTGTAATTCTTTGTAGCCAAATTAGTCTGCGTCGTATGTTCTTTTCGTCTTTAGGTAAATATTTAGCACAAAGAAAGCAAAGTCCTACTTTAATTCCGACTAGGAGTTGGAATTTTTCTTCACTGAAATCAAAGGTAAATGTGTGTGTCTTTTATGTGTGAACAGCATTAGAGCACATGCTTTAAAAAGAAGGCAATTTAAACAGCTTGCTGAAGAGCTNCATGAAAGAAGGCAATTTAAACAGCTTGCTGAAGAGCTGCTGAAATACGTTGGTTGAGCAAAGGAAAATTCCTACGAAGATTCAAGGAGTTGATTCCTGTTATCTTTTCAAGTATTGACAGTTCCGGGTTAGAATTCGCAATGTTAGTGCATTGAAAAGTCAAGTTCCCGAATGAAAGAAAGTTAACCGTCTTGCGTGACTGTGTTTTTTCATAGTACTTTAGATTATGGCTGATCGCGAAGAAAATCTATAACTGCAAAGTCGATCGCGGGCAAAAAAAGGTTGCCGATACCTGTTGTAGTAGAAGCAATCATGAGCCAAAGAAGATTGAAACAAATGATGAGTAAAATTTTCCAGCCATCGGAAAGAATGAAGATGATCGCTGAGACAATGTACGTCTTCTTTTGGTTCGCATTGCTGTATTCATGGTCTTTGGCCAAACAATCTTGAGTTCTTGGATTGTCCTTGTACGTAGAATCAACCATTTGAAGACACGCTTCTCACAATCAAATTTTCTCCCCATTCAATTAGAGCAAATATCCAGATTATTCTTACTCGTCCTATGGGTCTTACACAATTTTTATGGGAATGATTCCTCTGAGACTCAGTCCTGTTTGGAGCGCAGAAAATTTCTCCCGTAGAAACCTATTTTTTCTTACACTCGAATTTTTTGCGGCTTCAATTAGAGCAAAATAAGTTCTCTTTCATTCCGTAATCGAGAAATGGGTTTCTACTGAAGAAATTTTCTGCACTCCAAACAATTCTAGTCAATACCACAAATATATCAATATTTGTTCCAGTTCTTATGTCTTTTATACCCAGACATTCTCTTTTCCTAGGGGTCTTGATTTTTTACCAATTTCTCTTCGATCTACTTCTTTTATTTCGATTTCCTTCCAGTTCAATGCTATTCTCTTTCATCTCCCCGTGCCTTATCTGGTTTCCTTTGATCTACCTTCTCACCTCTTTCCTGCTAAAGAGTATATTGTCCCTTCTATTATTTTATCTATTTGTTTTCATATTGAACTTCTTCTTTCTTTATTTAGTAGATAGGTATCATCAGATTTTCCTTTTTTAGTTTATTATTTTCAATAATGAACCATTGGAATAGTCACGAAAAAAAAAAAAAAAAAAATACTCCCCCTCAATTTTTTTCTATTTTTTGTCTACATATAAATTAGTCGTTAAGAATTTTGTTGTTCATTCTTGATAATGGAGTCAAATCCAAAACACTCGAATCGAATAATATGTTGTTTTGCCCGTGCTTCGCTACAGCCTCATATAGATTGGCACCTTAGAGGCATGACCGTCCCCGTGTGAAAGTAGGCGTGCACGCTGTTGTATGTATGTGTAAGTGCTATCTCTCTTGGTCCAATGTATTTCTTTTGAGGATTGTTTACTTTTCGTGATTTCTACCCCTTAAAATTAAAATTTAACAAAATCCTTTCTTAGTGCACACTTACATGGTGCAACGAAGGTCCATGCCAAATTGCAAGTCTGTAGCATTAATAGTTTCGGCTCTACGTTGATCAGTCACTCAGGACATTGCCTTTTATATATAAAGATTGTAGAACATAAAGTCCAGACAGTAAATAAACTTAATTTTGGCAAGATTTTCTTCGATCTGACTGCTTTCCCACATAGTCTTATATCTTTGATTCTTCCCTGAATATCTTCTTCTCTTCATCATAGTTATAAACACATGCCCATTGCCCACTCTTTAAATCAACAGGTTGAATCATTTTTATTTTTGCTCTTCGATGCAATGGGTACGTTTTTTTACATAGGGTTCTGATCTTCTGATTAACATAAAGAAATAAAATGAACAGTTCTTGAAAATTGTGTCTGATGAGATATGAACTTATGCACTTTAACATTAATAAACAAAACGTTTCACAGCATCAAATCTAGTATCTCTTCAAATAAAATATATTTAACAATTTTATATTGTTCTCACACACATAGGTTGAGAACTAGGTGAATACACTGCGTCCAGACAATTGAAAACTAATATTATTTATGAGAAGACACGGTTGGATTTTAGCAGATGCGAGCGGGGCTTGACCCGGGGAAATGATATAGAGCATACAATGAGTTTGAGCATGGAGTAAACTGTTTTGAATATTGAAAAGGTATTTGATCGGCACGATATTGGATAAAAACCCTGGAAGTGCAGACGATATTATGTTGATCGAATTTATTTCGCTCTCACTTTTTAAAAAATCAAATGACAATTCAGGAAAAAAGATAAAAATATATTCGCTCAATTGGGATACTATGTCAAGAAAAACCATATTGAAGGTTAAAATTACTATATCTTCACTTGACTAAAAATTAAATAGATGTTAAATTGAGCTAGAGAAGCTCTGATCATGTGTTCAGGAGAACATGAAACTAGTTAGCTCAATTTAACAGCTATTTAATTTTTAGTCAAGTGAAGATATAGTACTTTTAACAGAAGCTCTGATGATGTGTTCAGGAGAACATGAAACTAGTTAGCTCAATTTAACAGCTATTTAATTTTAGGTCAAGTGAAGATATAGTACTTTTAACCTTAAAGATAAAAAAAAAAAAAAAATCATAAACCATTGGTAAGCTTATAAGTTCAAAATCCAAAAACATTTTGAAGGGTTGATTCCAAGTGGTAATTTGATACTTCTTAGAAAATTTCTTTTTTTTAAACGAAGTTTGTGAAACGTTAAATTAAGGTTAGGTCGTGGTCACTACGATCTCCAAATGGGCCCTCAAGATGGTTGGTTCTTCGCACCGGGGTTACCCGTGCACTCGAGCACGGTCAAAGACCATCAACACCGTTCCGGCGACATCTCACTGTGTTTCTCTTCCGTTGGAGCTGTTCATCCCAGCCGTGCTGTTCCATTTACTTCTTCAAAGAGTTGGTATATAAATCCTTGCTGAACCCTGAAGTATCTGATCGCTGTCCTCTATGTATGCTGGCTGCTCATGATGTAAATCATGGATTCAACTGTCCATCAAACCTAACTAATCGAGAGCCTTCAGCATTATGGACAGATCCTGTTGGAGAGGCCGCATTTCTTGGCCTAGAGTTAACGTTAATTAATAACAACGACAACGATCTTCAAATCAGTTCTTCTTGTCTTCTTATGATTTAAACCTCTTCTCCAGGGAGTTCTTCTCGTTTGTTGCCCTGGGCAAACGAAAAGAAAGGCACCTCTTTTTTTTTAAAAAAAAAAAATCAATTCTACTATATTAAAATCTGTAGTGCAGACTGGAATATAATTCTGCGATATACGGATAAGACAAAATCCATTAAGATAAACTCATGTAATCCCGTCAAATGCCCCACCGATCAAGTGCCGCCCTGGGCAGCTGCCCTATTTGCTATAGCTAGGGCCGGGGCCTGTTCTGGTCTATGGTCCATAACCATTGAGAACAAATTGTTGAACAAATCTATTAATATTGATTTCTTTGTAATCATCTTTCATATTATTTTATTGTTACAGATTTTTAATAGTTCTTTAATTTGAACGAGATCCACAAGAGCGAACTTCGAGCATTTGAACACAGGAATCTCAAGAATCTTGAGATTCTTGAAACCCCGCTTACAGCAAAGCCGTACCCAGGGGGGATCCATGGGATCCAGACCCCCCCCCCCCAAATTTCAATCGTTTTTTTAATGAAAATACTCTACTTTGCACGTGACATATATTTTTTTTTTTTAAAAAAAAAAACAGCAATAACAACCAAAACTACAGCAGCAACAAAAACAACATCACCTTCAGTCATCATCATTTTCAGGTGTTAGTCCTGGCTTGGCTGTAAATGCTCCGGACCCCCCCCCCNCGAAAATAAAATGTTGGGTAAGGCCCTGTTTCCTTATACATGTTGAGATTATGTCGTTTTCGAGTTTTAAGCAATTATACATATATAATACTCATACTCTTTTTGTCTCTACACTTTTCTGATTTAGATAAGAAGATCATTTCGGGTGTGGACGATTCCTCGTAGAAGAACTGTTTCATTTTTATATACAAAGTTATAGCAGCACTCTATGAAAGATGATTTATAATATTGCATTTTGCCATCATAAACCACATTCAAATCTCCACACAGTCATCAAACTCGTGGGATTGTAGATCATCAACACATTATGATGCAATGATATAACTATCTATTGATATAGATGATATTGCCATCATAAACCACATTCACATCTCCACACAATCATCAAACTCGTGGGATTGTAGATATTCAACACATTATGATGCAATGATAACTATCTATTGATATAGATGATATTGCCATCATAAACCACATTCACATCTTCACACAATCATCAAACTTGTGGGATTGTAGATCATCAACACATTATGATGCAATGATCACAATCTATTGATATAGATAATATTGCCATCATAAACCACATTCAAATCTCCACACAATCATCAAACTCGTGGGATTGTAGATCATCAACACATTAGGATTCAATGATAACTATCTATTGATATAGATGATATTGCCATCATAAACCACATTCACATCTCCACACAATCATCAAACTCGTGGGATTGTAGATCATCAACACATTATGATGCAATGATAACTATCTATTGATATAGATGATATTTCCATCATAAACCACATTCACATCTCCACACAATCTTCAAACTCGTGGGATTGTAGATTATCAACACATTATGATGCAATGATCACAATCTATTGATATAGATGATACTAATGTGAGGTACTTGATTTGAAATGTATCATCTACTGAACCTATTTATAAATTTAAATATCCAAATTCTAAATGAGTAAACCCGCATTGTTTATTTCGCTGTCGCGTGGGTGATAAACATCTTCGTCTTACATTACCACCTATGCATGCATAATGTGTTTCAAGAAAAGAATAAAACTGATCGCGACTTCCATATTCAAGGAAAGCTAAAACTTTTGACCGGTTTGATACGATCTAATAAAGGTTCTGTTTTACATACAGAAAGTTTTTATATGAAAGCCTCAAAACTCTTAAAATTTTTAGAAAAATAATGTTTTTAAAATAATACCATGACTAAAGAGCAATGTCCACAACCGAAGGCTTTAAAATCTTTCTAAAATAAAGGCGTTGACCTTTATTTTAGCAGCAGAAAAAAATATAATTATAATAATAATAATAATAATAATAATATCACTTAAATACTTTAAACTTTAGAAGAGCAACATCTACATTCGATGGTGGA
>CM022878.1:34128896-34139612 GCA_012654025.1 Pachypsylla venusta | reverse complement strand
CTAAAAAGCGAATGGTAAGAGCCAGATACTTGAAATTTTATATTTTTGTCAAATTTAGGGTCTATGCATGCCCCAGAACTTTATATATACATTGGCAGAGTTTTTCAATGTATAACCCTTATATCTAAAGAAATTCTGCTTAAAATGTAATGAACACCAACAGTACAATGAAAGTTTGTCGGATTTCCTATACAAAGATGAAAGAACCAGTAGACAACATCTTCATAACATGAAACAATAGCGAAACAGATGATGATGATATCAGAGATCGTGTGTGAGAGATTGAATCCAACCTTACATAAATCATCCACAAATCATTAAGTATTTTCTCACTTGGTAAATGGTTTTGTAGGTACTGGATAGTAATTATATTATTGACTTTGTTGCTATTTACATAAAAAAATGTTTTAGCATTATAATATGTAGAGAGGAAATGAAACGTTAACCGTCCAACACCTTTCTAGCAGGAAATAAATAGTCCGCAACAACATACTTAATATTAATGGACGTTCCTAATGTGAAGCCGGATAAATAGTAAGGAGAGATACTGTAGCCGGAGATTTCTAGTGGGAAGATGTTTTAGCAGAAATGGATTTATGGAAAAGACCAACAAATTGTTAAAAGATAAATTGAAACAAATACAAAAAATCTATTTTTAAAATACAAAGAACAGTTATATTATCGGACATATTGATATGAATACATAAGAAACAACTTTGGAGGGAAGTATTTGGAAAATATTCCAAATAGTGTGTGGAATAGAACTTCATAAATGATCCTAGAATAATATGGATTAAGGGATAGGTGTCTGCAATATTACTTCTAAATGATTTTAGAATAATCTAGATTGAGGGATAAGTGTCTGGAATATGACTTCCTAAATGATCCTAGAATAATATAGTTTGAGGGATAGGTGTCTGGAATATGACTTCCCAAATGTTCCTAGAATATTATGGATTGAGGGATAGGCGTCTGAAAAGGAGACCTTTCTCCAATTAACTAAACCTTTTATTTATATTTTTAAATTTAACATAAAAACCTTTAGCCTGATATGTTAAAGTTGTAAGAATTATCATGATATCTCATTCTGTGCGTACTTATGACAAATTATATAGACATACTTCCTGGCACAATAAATGTGCTATTAGGTACTATCATATAAAATAATATTATATTAGGTACTATCATATAAAATAATAATAATATCTTGTTTTGTAAAAGATTTCTATGATCAGACAAGGTGTCATAGAGTTCACAATTTGTTTAACTGAACAGCGCAGCGGTTAGATGGAACGCAAGAACATCTTTACTAGCGGTCATGTTTATTTATTAAATTGTGCCAAATCAGATTTTGTGGTTGTAAACTTCCTCATTGGTTACTTTATAATACGCTGGCGCCGGCAAACTCTGATGATGAACATTGTGATGTGAACCAAATGAGGAGCATCATCTGAAAGTAGTGTGATGTTCACACTAGTTTTTTTTTTAAACTAATAGTGATGTTTTTTAATAGCGTTGCCCGTAAATCGACCAGAGTTAATCATTCAATGAATAAGTCCATTTTTGTCAATTAACACACTTTAAGAGCTACATAATTTCGAAGATTTAAAGGAAATTAAAGCATTCAGGGGCGGATTTAGGGTATTTTTTTATTTTTTTGGAGGGGGGGCAACTAAGGAAATAAAATCCATTTATTTGCAATACTGTGTCAAAAAATGTCATAATATTCCAAAAGTTAAGGTGAATTCTACAAGCGAAATGAGATTTTCAACTAAACTCGACCGTGATATATGTTGTAATGCAGCGAAAAATTTATTGAAAATTACATATTCATACGATTTGCTATTGCAAGAACTTTTGGGGGGGAAACTCTCCCCCCCCCTATGATCCGCCCCTAAAAGAATTGTACGCGTTTCCATCTCTCTTTTGAGAGATAACAATCTTTGCAGTTCGCTCAGAACCTCATTAGTTTATTTGAATCTTTTCAGTTCGCTCAGATCCTCATTAGTTTATTTGAATCTTTTCACTTCGCTCAGAGCCTCATTAGTTTATTTGAATCTTTTCAGTTTGCTCAGATCCTTATTAGTTTATTTGAATCTTTTCAGTTCGCTCAGATACTTATTAGTTTATTTGAATCTTTTCACTTCGCTCAGATCCTCATTAGTTTATTTGAATCTTTTCACTTCGCTCAGATCCTCATTAGTTTATTTGAATCTTTTCAGTTCGCTCAGATCCTCATTAGTTTATTTGAATCTTTTCAGTTCGCTCAGAGCCTCATTAGTTTATTTGAATCGTTTCAGTTCGCTCAGATCCTTATTAGTTTATTTGAATCTTTTCACTTCGCTCAGAGCCTCATTAGTTTATTTGAATCTTTTCAGTTCGCTCAGAACCTCATTAGTTTATTTGAATCTTTTCAGTTTGCTCAGATCCTTATTAGTTTATTTGAATCTTTTCACTTCGCTCAGATCCCCATTAGTTTATTTGGACTGGCGTTGGACCAAATATTAGAGATCTCGCATCTGGATTAAGTTATAAAATATAGTTTTCAAATCGTCAGGACATCATAATATTGAAAATATAAAATTGGTACGTTCTTTTGCGGCAACATCAACGGCTTTGAGTTGCCACTAATATCGCAGTGGTATACATACCATATCAAAGAAGATCAACAGACTAAATCTTCGAATTTATTGGGTTCCAGAAAAGAGCATTGCATAGAGCTGTGAAGGAATTAGTAATAATGGCACCGTGCCGAGGGAAAGTTTCGTTAAATTTTTTGAAGACTACAGAGAAGTTCAGAAAGAAAACTGCAAAGAGGAGAGGCTGTTATTAGAATAAGCGCTTAATAGTGTCCGCATATAAATTAATTGAAAATATCATAATAAATTTAGATTACTACAATTTAAACTTTATCTCTCAAGTTATATGTGTATATTTTTTTTGCTTTCCTTATCCTATAAAAAGGAAAGTATTGTAATGGGCTGAAATTTTCCATGTCGAGTTTTCAATGCCAAAACACGTTTTGGGGTCCCCAGTGTCTGTCTGTCTGTGAACAAGATATCTCAAGAACGGCAAGTGCTAGAGACTTGAAATTTGGTGTGTATGTCAGTTTTATGCCATGAACGGCAAAATATTGGAAATCGAATATACCGTTGTCGGTTTAAGTCGCTTTTTAGATGTTATCGCATATCCTGCTTAAAATGAGAAAGGTAATAGCTAGAACTTGAAATTTGGTGCCTATTCATATCAATGTCATACAAAAAATAGAAAAATACAATTTAGGTTGAAGTGTAATATATTTTTGGCCGCTAATTAGAGGTTGAAAACCGCTTTATTGGCGGTTCTGCCTAACAACAGAAGGGAAAGAGCTAGAAGTTGAAATTTGATGCCTAACACCAGAATGGAAAGAGCTAGAACTTGAAATTTGATGCCAATTCATATCAATTTCATATAAGAAAATGAAAAAAATACAAATTAGGTTGAAGTGTAATATATCAAAAAGTGTAATATATAACAATATATAATTGTATTTCCGCTCTGGGGACTTCAAAACGTGTTTTGGCATTGAAAACTCGACATCGAAATTTTCAGCCCATTACAATACTTTCTTCTTCTTTTTTTTATAGATAAGGAAAGTCGTGTGATGTTCACACCAGATTTTTATATATAAAAAAAAATTCTTATAAAGTCATAAGATTAATGTCACAATAATTCACAATCTGTAAGAAGGAAAATTTATTGCCTTCATTGAGCGAGATGACAGACATCTTAATCTGATTAGTTACCAGCGATTCATTGTTACCCTCCAGGCATAGGGATATTGAAAACTTTTAAAATGATTGCTCTGGGATTTCTAGTGTTAATATTAAAGAACTATCTGTTTTCCCGTGCTTCGCTAATACGGTTACAAAAATTTAACAACAATTTCGAGATCACGGAATTAAATCTCCTCATTTTTAGATTTTTGGTGGAACCGACCTCCCAGATTGAACAAATTTAGAAAATTCAATATTTTACTCCAAAGATATTACTTTTTGCACTGCGGAACACCTTCTTATAAAATTCCAGCTTTTTCGCTAATTCCGAAGTGATACTTCTTAACTATGGGTTTTTGGTGGAACCGACCCCCAGAGTGAGCACCGCTCATGGTCAGAAAATTCAAGGATATGACTTTTTTACTTTGGAACACCTTTGTATCAAATTTCAGTTTTCTCGCTCATCCCGAAGTGGTACTTCTTAATTCCGATTTTTTTGGTGGTGAAAACCGTCCATAAATCGGATAGAACCCGGAAATTTTCAAATTTTATATTTTTTATAGGGTCCTTATATACTATTTTGGGGGGGTCTATTCTCGGTCATTTTTCGTTATCTCTTTTTTGCCCAGAAAAAAATTGCAAAAAGACCCGCTAAATAGCGGCATTTTTGGCGGTAACTTGCTCCCACTTGAACTTTAATTTTTTTCCTTTCTTATCACGCACCTACATACTAAAAGGGACCTTTGTGCCAAACTGACTGACAAAGAGACCTTTGTCAGTACGTCAGTATACCAACTGGGCTTTGTGTTTTATAAATATAGATAAATACTTAATAATAAAACAGGGTGCGGCAATTAGTTCTCCCACTTTGCAAAAAATAGTGGGAGGGGGAGTGATAGTGGGAGGAGAAAGGGGTTTGTGATATTCAACACGAAATGACATCCAGTTTTTAGTTGTCGCAATGGTTTGGTCGAGCGTGCAAGTTGTTTTTTAAAAAAGTGAACCATTATAGCCACTCAGAGGGCGTTCCGTACAAGGTATGGTTTGCACTCCACAGATCCAGTTCCTGATCGAAAAACAATTTTGAGTTGGATTCAAAACTTTATAGGACCACATCATCAGCTTTTGGCTGCATGGATATGGAGCTACCCATGCAGCCAGTCGTTCTCGTGAGATTCCGCAGGACATGTTCCCCGGTCGCCAGATTTGAGTCCCTGTGATTTCTTCCTGTGGGGTTACCTCAAGGCTGAGGTTTTCAAACATCGCCCCGGGACCCTTGAGGAGTTAAAGGAGGCAATTCTGGAAGAATCATCCAAATTGATACGGGTGTGCTGACGAGAGTCATGGAAAACTTCCGTGAAAGACTCCAAAAGTGCATCACTCGCCATGACCGTCATTTGGACGACATTATTTACAAAACATAGATGGAAAGAAACTAGATTACCCAAGATTACAGAATACAAAATAATTTTTCAAATATCTCATTTCGTTTTTATTTACCAGCTCTTTTAAATGTGGAAGAACTAATTGCCGCACCCTGTATTATGTCGCATATCCGCCTTTTGGATCCAATGAAATTGCATCATATTATTATTAGCCATGTCTTCAAGATTCTTGGATAAATCAGTTGCTGTAGAATTCCAATCACCACGAGTATGTGAATCAATTTACACTTGGCGACGAGATAATTATTGTAATTTTCATGTTTTTTGTTCTTATTTTCTCGCGATCTGTTGCGCTAATGGGGCAAGTAGCCAAAGAATAATCTTTTGCACTCAAGGTTACCCAAGGAAAATTTTCAAAAACAGGACACTTTTGTATTAATTAACAGGGCATGTTTTTTTTTAAAAAAAAAAAAAAAATTGGCTCAACGTTTCTTTAACATCTATTGGTCATTCAAGACAGGGGTTTCACCCTCCATTCGCTGGAAACTTGCAAACCAGCTATACACACATTGACTACGGCCAGCCTCGGTTGGGTCGGAAAAATAGCCAGCATCACGAGGGCGCGAAGCCACGTGGACTCCCATATGGTACAACCTCGGTAGGACGTTGCTCAACTTCAGTGATCTATCGGGAACTGGAGTATTCAACGTGCCATAGACGATGGTACCTGTTTAGGAGTTTGTAGTGACCAGACATTACTATTATTATTTATTGTGTTTCAGAGGTGTCTAACCTCTGACACATTACAACGAAAATTAATTATCCTATCCTGATGAAAATTAGAGAAAAACCCGATAAAACCAAAAATAAAAAAACAAAAATAAAAGATAAAAACATAATATTAAAAGAGGGAAAAATCCAAATTTGGTGACCCTGTAAAAAAGATAATTAGTCACTTTGATTTCAACCAAAAGTTATTGCTAAAGTCACAAAATTATAATTCAAATAGCTGTTTTCCCGTGCTTCGGTACGGTTACACAAAATTCAACAACAATTTCGAGAACGCGAAATTAAATCTTCTCAATTTTAGATTTTAAGAGTAATATAGATTGAGGGATAAGTGTCTGGAATATGACTTCCTACAAGTTCCTAGAATAATATAGTTCGAGGGATAGGTGTCTCGAATATTACTTCTAAATGATTTTAGAGTAATATAGATTGAGGGATAAGTGTCTGGAATATGACTTCCTAAAAGTTCCTAGAATAATATAGTTTGAGGGATAGGTGTCTCGAATATTTATTACTTCTAAATGATTTTAGAGTAATATATATTGAGGGATAAGTGTCTGGAATATGACTTCCTAAAAGTTCCTAGAATAATATAGTTTGAGGGATAGGTGTCTCGAATAAATAATAAACCAAAAGAAAAATGAATACATTTTTCATTATTTTCCAAAGCGGGCAGAACAAACGTGTAAAAAGCAGGACATGTACTGCCCTATTCGAACGTCTGGTAACCCTATTTGCATCAAGAATGAGAATTTTAAAATAATTAGAAGAATCGTAAAAAAATGAGAATTTTGTTAATTTTGGGTTTACAAAAAACAAAAAAATCCAGGTTACAGCCGATCTCCGTGGCCTAGTTGTAACGAGCTTGGTCCGGAGGTTGTGAGTTCGAATCCCGCCTGGAGCGAAAATTTTCTGATAGAATTTTCTCGTTTCTGGAATGACATGGCTGTAAAAAAGAATGCCCTAAAGTAATGCGAAAACAGTTCCGGGACACATTTTTTTTTTTTTTTTTTTTTTTTTTTTTTTTTTTTTTTTTTTTTTTTTTTNTTTTTTTTTTAAAATCCTCAGTCCTTCTAGTGTTAATCTGTGAAAGTTTTACTGCCTCGAAGGAAAACCCCTAATATAGGTGTATCTAATAATAAACAAAGTGCAATATGCAGTAGGTACTGATCAATATACTTGATAACATAAGTTTTGACCTTCTCAGAACGAGAGAGTTGAGAGAGAAAGACAGTATTTGTATACAATATATGTTTATTAACAGGACTAATAGATCTCAAGGCAAATCATATGGAAGATCATTATGTAAAGTACCAACGCTGGAGGGAAGGGAAGGGACAATGGGCATAGCATCTACCATGGGAACAAGATTAATCAGTATCAAATGACCTCACTGACATATCAATATTATTAAAAAATTAAATACCTATATCCAACTAACGATTTTTCTAATGTTCCTTCAGTCCATTCTGATTTCTATTTCTATCGAGTGATGAGTTACGTCAAAATATTTTATGAATTCTCTGTATTTATGCTATTTTAGTTCTCCAGGGGAGAGCTTTTCGTTATGTTCTTAGTTTGTCGGAGGTGTGTTCTGTAAACATCTTGTGAACACCTGATCAAGATGATTAGGTGTTCACGATAGTATTGTAGTCAATTATAGAAAAAATATCTTAATCAAATTTTAAAATTTCATTTTCAAAAAAAAAAAAAAAATATTGTGCCCCGAAAATTTTCAAAATCGAATAGCCCTTAATATCAGCCATATAACATATCAAATTTTACGTTCCTACAACAAACCGCTAAAAAGATAAAAATAATTTTCAAAGAACAGAATATTGAGCCCTCCCCGGTGGTTATTTATAGAAAGAAATATCTTACTCAAATTTTAAAAAAATTGGGCCCCCTGCCCCCCCCTCCAGGGGGGAGGGCCCCCAAATTTTTCAAAATCAAAACCCCTAACATTAGGCATAACATATCAAAATTTTACGTTTCTACAACAAGCCGCTAAAAAGATAAAAATCATTTTCTAAAAATACAATATTGGGCCACCGGGGGGCCCAGAGCCCCTATAGAGCAAAATTCCTTCATTTNGAAACTGCTATAATTAATACTAAAAATGACAGATGATGAAATTGATATTAACACTTTGGATGAAAAAGTTGATGAACTTATTAGAACTCATTATGAAAGTTTCATTTTCAAAATTACTAAATATTTGTGCAATTGGAAAATGCTATAATTAATACTAAAAATGACAGATGATGAAATTGATATTAACACTTTGGATGAAAAAGTTGATGAACTTATTAGAACTCATTATGAAAGTTTCATTTTCAAAATTACTAAATATTTGTGCAATTGGAAACTGCTATAATTAATACCTAAAATGACAGATGATGAAATTGATAACAACACTTTGGATGAAAAAGTTGATGAACTTATTAGAACTCATTCTGAAAGTTTCATTTTCAAAATTACTAAATATTTGTGCAATTGGAAACTGCTATAATTAATACTAAAAATGACAGATGATGAAATTGATAACAACACTTTGGATGAAAATTTGATGAACTTATTATAACTCATTATGAAAGTTTCATTTTCAAAATTACTAAATATTTGTGCAATTGGAAAATGCTATAATTAATACTAAAAATGACAGATGATGAAATTGATATTAACACTTTGGATGAAAAAGTTGATGAACTTATTAGAACTCATTATGAAAGTTTCATTTTCAAAATTACTAAATATTTGTGCAATTGGAATTTGAAAGGCATGGATATTTCAAATTGATTGAATGATTGATAAATTGTGCATCAATGCTGTTCAATCCTGAAGGTATGCATGACTATCTATAAATTGAAATAATTAAATCATCATAAAAAATGTGAGAAAAATAGTCAGGTTTATGAAATTTTGAATAAATTTAACGTAACTAAATAATAACTAACTTTTGTTAGATCGATTCCATCTATATTATTGATTCGGTAAATTCAGTTGGGTATTCATCATTATCACAATAGGTATACTTAGGTTACCGAAAGATTGTATCATATTTCCTCACAACGTCCTCACGATGGCCGATTCTACGCACCAGGACAACTTGGAACGCATATCATCATAATTCCAGCCAAAGGCCATCAAAAACACGCGACACAAGGGCCGAATAAGGACTACTTTAGCAACAAATAACAACTTTAGATATAAAAACATATATATATATATCCATATCCATACTAATATATAAATGCGAAAGTAACTCTGTCTGTCTGTATGTATGTATGTATGTTACGCTTTCACGCTTAAACTACTGANGACTGCACAGTTCTAGTTTAGACTAATTAAACTTTTACTTTTATTTCTTTTTTGACCTTTAAGTTCATGTTAACCAATTTCTTCAGCCTTATATTTCCTTTCTTTTTTAATTAATTAAAACAAAATATTCCATTTAAATTTCTCTTTGTTGACTTGAGGATGCAAAGAGTGTTTGCATAATCATGCTAATCATAAACAAGACATAAAAAAACATGCAAACTAAATTATGATAGTGATTATAAATTATGATAGTGATTATACAAACCTTTGCCAGCACATAACGCCAATCATGCTAATAACAACACTATTAAGAAGTAGAAATCCTGAAGGCTACATCAGATAAAAGAGACGGAACCACCTAACACAACGCTACAAAAGTACCTAGCCTACACAAGACTGAAATTCGAATACTTAAATTTGGCCAAACCTCTTATCTTCAATTTTCAATTCGTATCTTTAAAAATAAAAAGTCAATAGACGAAAATTAAAAAAATCTTTCCTTCACAAAACAAAATATTAGATGTAAAAACTTTAGCAACAAATAACAACTTCTTTAGAGCTAAAGCGTGATATCTACATTGGTTAATGGGACCTAACCAATTCATACGCTTTGTCATGATAGTTTCCAATTATTACTCTTTGCTTTTACCAGTCATTACCATATGACTGCTTCTACCAGTCATTACCGCATGACTGCGTTTACCAGTCATTACCATATGACTGTTTTTATCAGTCATTACCATATGACTGTTTTTACTAGTCATTACCATATGACAGTTTTTACCAGTCATTACCATATGACTGCTTTTATCAGTCATTACCATATGACTGCTTTTACCAGTCATTACCATATGACTGCTTTTACCAGTCATTACCGCATGACTGCTTTTACCAGTCATTACCATATGACTGTTTTATCAGTCATTACCATATGACTGTTTTTATCAGTCATTACCATATAACAGCTTTTAATAGTCATTACCATATGACTGCTTTTACCAGTCATTACCGCATGACTGCTTTTACCAGTCATTACCATATGACTGTTTTATCAGTAATTACCATATGACTGCTTTTACCAGTCATTATCATATAATTGCTTTTATATGTCATTACCATATGACTGCTATTACCAGTCATTACCATATGACTTCTTTTACCAGTCATTACCATATGACTGCTTTTACCAGTCATTACCATATGACTTCTCTTACCAGTCATTACCATATGACTACTTTTACCAGTCATTGCCTTTACCATACCATTGTTTAATGCTTAAAGTTAGCGTCGCCCGCTGTTATTGAATTATCCGCAAGGTTCAGCAATTTCAATAATGACTTTGGAATCTTTATAATGAATTGCCACTTGAACAACCACAAAAAAACAGACAACTCGCCCGACATGTGAAAAAGAGCTCTAAATCTCTGAGAGGGTCCTCAAGTCCCCCGGAGCCTGTGTCACAGATC
>CM022878.1:33992658-34005134 GCA_012654025.1 Pachypsylla venusta | reverse complement strand
GCTCGCGGCGACTGTTTACACTGCCTGAGCCTCGAACGAATGCTCGTTTGTCACCTCTGTTCGCGACGAATGCTCGGGCAGTGTAAATGAGGCTTAAGAATTGTACAGAACAAAAGAGAATGTATCAAATTGAATCAGGGCCGCCAAGAGAAAATTTGGTCCCGGGACTCTGAAAATTTACGAGCCCCTATACAAAAATACACGAATCCTCAAAATCATGATCAATGAATCAAATCAATCAAGTTTTAAACTGTATAAATAGGTAAACGAGGTGATAAAATAAAAAAAAAAAAAAAAAAAAATAGGACCATAAAAATTGAAATTCTTTATAGACACTCTTTTAAAAAAAATTTAGCACCTTGGAATTGCGGGCCCCTCCGAAAATACCGGGCCCGGGGGGATTCCCCCCTCTTTCTCGGTGGGCCTTCATTGAATGCTAACGTTCAGTAATAAACACAATACACAAGGGAAAGCAGTATAATTAAAGTGTCAAACACAGTAACTACTTCATTGAAGTTGTCATTAAAACAGTAAACTAAATAATATTATGGGCAGTATGCTGTGCGTGTGCACCGACATGTATTTATGTATATGAACGCGCTTCACCCGCCTCGTGCGGTCAGCGCATTGAATAAGACCTTTAAACATCGTTCCCAGTTACACGGAACAATTTTTTTGACGTGACTTTTTTTTTCCCGTGTACCACATACATTTAAATTGGAGTGTTCCCATTAAGAACATTTTTCTGTCGACGGGAAAAAAATGTATTAATTATGAACTTTTATGAAAGTATTAATTATGAACTTTTTTTTTTCAAGTGGGAAAACAAGCACCGTACTTGTCACGTTTTTTTTTCCGTCTAAAAACGTTTAGTTGGGACTCAATAAAATACAAAGTCAAATGAGCATTATTAATAACAAAGATACAATGTCTCCAGATACTTATCCAGGAAAAGAACAAGGTGGAATTAAAATCCAAACGTGTAGTAACACACTTCTTCGTCCATCCTTCTTTTAATTTGAACTGAATTATTTTGCACGGCGTGACGCTGCAGGGCCACATTATTGCCACTCTCATCGTAGCCGCCTAAATTAGAATTACGTCTAGTTTCTAGAGGCACTTCTTCGTATACACATACAGGTTGGAACAGTATGGAACCCTGTGCATTATTTTACACACAGATCCACAACTCTAGTTACTATGGAAAAAAATTGCTTGCAATCTTTTATGGAAAACCATTTCGCTTCATGTACTGTTTGACAGAATATTACGAACCCCATAGTTATATTAAAAATGCGGCACCAACTGGGGTCTCTATCTGGATGTGGCTAGTGAAATAGGTTCTTCCGGTCAAGAGGTGGTACATTTGTTTCAATTTACTAGCCTTGTCTCCCCTTTTGTCAAAAACTCTGTTAGAATCGGAAATTATACCTAAAAAATAGCGGCTTCAAGCTGCTTTGCTTGGCGGACATTGCTATTACTTCATAGGTACATATCATTTCGCTAACGTAAAGAATTAATTCATTATTTTATTGTATCAGAAAAAGAACTAGTTATTATATTGTGAGCTCCAAACAACACAGATAGCCTGGCTACTACAATTACAAAACCCGGTAGTCTTTCCAGCGCTAGTATAACGCAGATAGCCTGGCTACCACAATTACAAAACCTGGTAGACTTTCCAGCGCTAGTATAACTGTCCGAACCTGCGTCAATACGAGCAGAACTCAGGCAGGCAGACTGCCTCCACTTAACTAAATGGTAATGTGAAATAAACACAATCGAGAAAAAATAATCTAAATACCCACATAATTTTCGATATAGAGTTCTTTGTACATTTACAATTTTTTATACCCACAAATTTTGGATTTCCTGCGCCAAGGGCGTAGCCAACATCTGGCCTAGGGGGGACAGCTGAAATCTTCATGTCGAGAGGGAGGGGGGGTTGATAAAGTAAATCGTTACTTATTTAATAATAAACCCCCAGGGGTAACTGATGATTCAGTTATTGGGGAGGGGCGACCCCAGGGCCTGTGATAAATATCGATAAAGGAAAGTGCCAAACCGGCGAAATTCAACTAGCAGGAGGAGTTTTACAATGGAAAAATATACGGAAAGCCGAAAAAAAAAAAAATGGAACCTATACGTTTGTAACGTTTGTTAATTTTTTTGAATTTTCCCACCAAATTTACCAAATGCGATTCAACGATGCGACAAGTTTGCCACAGTTACATTTGATTGTTCACAGTGGGGCTGTTGGATTAGGGACAAAATGTGGCATTTATCGTATTTCGGTACTTGATGACTTTTTTGCTTCCAAAAATCATTTTATCTAGTGTAAATTTAAGTTGCCCCTTCCGTGCTGCATACTCTTGGAAATTTCTAGGGGGGCAGCTGCCCCCCCCTCTTCCTACGCCCATGTCCTGCGCCAATATGAGCAGAAATCAGACAGGCAGACTGCCTCCACTTAACTAAATGGCAATGTGAAATAAAACACAATCAAGAAAAAATAATCTAAATACCCACATAATTTTGGATATAGAGTTCTTTGAAAATTTACAATTTTTTATACCCACAAATTTTGGATTTAGAGTTCTTTGAGAATTTACAAAAAAAATTGTCCAAGTCGTTATCAACCAACTTTCAGACGTTATCTGACTACAAAATTTCAATTAACATATGCAGACAGGTGTTATCTTTCATTGATAACAGTTCTTACCTATTGTTGATATGAAAGTAGTATTGAAAGCATCCTCAGAAAATCTAAATAACACACAAGTTTTTCCAACACCAGAATCACCAATCAATAATAATTTGAAAAGATAATCATAGGTTTTGGCCATTTTATTTTAAGTATACGAAAATGATTAGATGACAAAAAAATATTTCAAGATTTATTTTATTTTTAACCTTCACTTTGTACACAACATAGAAAAAACAAGGTATCCTGTCTTTTTGTGACAAGATGTCATGGACACTCGAATTATACTAGTTACACTAACATTAGAGATAAGAAATGAATTAATGTTGTGTTGTTACATGAAACATATTAATAATTTATAAAATTTGCAATTTTTATATAAAAGAAAACTAATTATTCACACAAACTTTCTAATACTTTTACCACTCGATCCTCAACTAAAAAGCTTCAATCTACAGATCCACTATCGCTGTCCACTTTTCCCAATAAAAGAACTTTCAAACCAAAAAACTGAAAGCTCGTAGGAACGAACTTCAACTTCCAACTAATAACAAAACAAAGAGAATACAAAAATGAGTCATATGATTTACAAAGAGATTCATTTTGAAATCTAAAATACGGTCAAAATAGTCGTATTTTCAATGTAAAATATTATGTGTTGTTTATTTTTAAATCTAAAATACGGGGAAAAGACGTATTTTCAATGTAAAATATTTTGTGTTATAAAGACTATGTTATTATTATTAATCATGAGGGCGAAGCTTACATTTTTCCTTCCTCCAATGCTGTGTCTATTGAACTTTTAAAGACATTTTTCATTGCTTCTGGTAATTCATTTTATTTTAAAATTAAATTAAAACAAACCTTACCAGAAAGACTATCTATAATAAAAGTATTAATATTGAAACTAGTTTCGAATCATTCGATTCATAAGTCTAGTCAAGTCAAAGGATGGAATCGAATGATTTGAAACTAGTTTCAATGTTAATAATTTATTATATATAGTGTTTCTTTTTTTTACACTTTTAGTAAATTAACATGATTTTTATTAAAAAATTTAGTCATTCTGTCAATTTCTAGTTATTCCCTATTACACCCCGGCAGCCCCAGGTGGTCTGATAAAGATTCACCAGGATTTGACATTTTCAAAAAATTAATAGCTTCCGAGCCACCGAGGGGAGCAAACAAGCTGCATTAGGTGACGATCATAAGCCCGTGCACATACAAAAGGTTTGGTGTTAGGAAGGGCATCCCGCCTTTAAAAAATGTCATTTAAGTCGAAAAACGTGAACTTTTTTGCTCTCACCCATCCATTGTTTGTCCCTACTCGGTGTAGCTTAACATTGGAGGGATGGGACCTAGACAAAAATCTTCCCAGGAATGCACCCATGAACTGTGCCAAATTTCTTTGCAATCGAAAAAGTAGTTTCAGAATGCTTACAGTTTTGTGGGTGAAACAAACGACGTGGGTGAAAAAAATCTCCCGCAAAAAATAAAATTTCACTCTCAACATTTTTTCATAACGCGCCTGAAAAAGTATAACTTCAAAAACTTTGCTTCAATCTTCAAACCAATGATGAGAGATCATCAGCAAAAAGCGAGTTTCTGCGTAGTTTCTGCGAAGTAAGATAGGGTTATCGTGTCAAGGAAGGGTTAAAGCTAGAAAGACTAGTCACCGAACAAAAGATTGTGGCATGGTAGCATTAAAGAAAGCAACGCCGACCCCAAATAGAATTGGGAAAGGGTGAACTTAAAAAAATAATAAGTTCGTATGCTAATCAGAAATACCTATCATAGGTACCTTGAAATTGAAACATAATTATCGAATTTCGAGGACCGAATTGTTTATAAATAAATTTTGATTCATAGGTCAACAGCCGTGGGTTTGGTTTGCAACAATTCGCCGTCAGTTTTTGATACTAAAGAAGCCTTATGGTAATATGGAAAAAAAATATCGTTTCTGACCCTGCACTTATCAAATGTTGAAATAATAATAAAGATTTTCAAAGACTAAAAATACGCCTTTAATTTTGCTTCGCTTTGTGGCAAACAATTTTTCATCAAAAATTTGGTGAGAAAATTGTTTACATTTTTATAACTTTCGAATTTTTTAATACACAGCATTGAGCATTTGAGCTGATTGAGCAGAAGGTACCCTCCTACAACTTTCAAGTCATAAAATTAATGTTTAGAGATTTAAGATAAATAAATAACTCTAGTTTATTCAAATTAAATTTTTAAGTAAAAGATGGAACCTTATGACGTTATTGTGAATCAGCCCGTAGTTATTGATAATGTAAGTTCTTCAAGTAATAATTTGACCGAAAATCATTTGAAAGAGGATAGGGTAGTTAGAAGATAGGGTACTTATGGGTTATTAGTCAGATTTATTCTATTGTTCTCGAGAATACATCTATAAAGTATAAACATAAAGTTTTAGATTATTCCATTGGTTGAATCTTCCTTGTTAAATAAAAGCACTCGAAGAATTAATAACTACATACTGAAAATAAAATTATTTTCAGAAGATTAGGTGTCGGAAAATTCTTTCATGTAATTCATTAGGAAATAATCATGTTTTTCTCTGCTCTGTAATATTGTAATGCAAAAAAAAATCTGTCAACTTTGAACTTCTGTAAGAAAGGTTCTAACACAATATCATGTTTATTCTCTATCATGATGTCTAGAGTCAATGGTATTTATAGACTTACATGTATTATTTCCATGCTTTCTTACAAGTTCATTTGGAACCACTAATTCTTAGATAGACCATACCTAAGAAGTGTTCGGCTAGTAATGAAATGCTATACCCCGGCCACACCGGTTTTTCACAATAAGTATTCAATATTTTTATATGGATTATATTTAATATCGTTATTACTGGATTGATATTGGAAAGCTAGGATTTTGAAAATGTTTTATAGCTAATTATATAATGTTTTCTCACTTACAGGGATCTGGTGTTGTCAAAGCTGGCTTCGCCGGTGATCAAGTTCCAAAATGTTGTTTTCCAAATTATATAGGAAGACCTAAGCATATAAGAGTTATGGCGGGTGCCTTAGAAGGTGACATGTTTGTAGGTCCAAAAGCTGAAGAACACAGAGGTCTGCTGAGTATTCATTACCCAATGGAGCATGGAATCGTCACAGATTGGAACGATATGGAAAGGATCTGGCAATATGTTTATAGCAACGATCAACTACAAACCTTTACAGAAGAACATCCAGTGCTTCTAACTGAAGCACCTCTCAATCCAAGAAGAAATAGAGAGAAAGCAGCTGAAATATTTTTTGAATCTTTTAATGTGCCTGCTCTTTATGTATCTATGCAGGCTGTTCTTAGTTTATATGCCACAGGTGAGTTTCAACAAGGATTCATGGT
Organism: Pachypsylla venusta; assembly: GCA_012654025.1. NCBI lineage: Eukaryota > Metazoa > Arthropoda > Insecta > Hemiptera > Aphalaridae > Pachypsylla > Pachypsylla venusta. Next base: position 33,999,052 of record CM022878.1, on the reverse strand, counting down.
TTTTCCGTTGGGACAAAATAGCCAAAACTTTTCCTTGTTGAAGATGTGGAAAAGTGTTTTGATAGAATTAGTCACGNGGGATCCCTTGAGCGTCAGTAATTGCTGCATTTATGACTGAAACTTCCCATCATAAATGTAGTGTAGATGCTATAATTTTTTTTTTTTTAAAAAAAAGACAGGAAAAGGAGGATTTCGAAAAAGAATGAGAAATTGAAATGCTGATTTCTCATGAAATAAAGTTTCTGCTTTACCGCATGAAATACATTTTGATCTAGAGCTGGCTGGTCCTTTCTAATGACCATCAGAATTTCTGAGATGAAAGACTACAAAAGTGAGAGCGGTCAATGCGGCGTTCTATCGCGCGGTTAGTTTTGCTATGGAACGGACGTTAAGATCATAAAACATCGGAGTTTAAAACACTTGTTAGAACTGTTAAACACATTTTCATTTTTTCGAATGACTAGCTCGATCCGTTCCAGAGATAGAGGCTTTTTGAAGACAGATGGTTATCATTAACTTCGTAATGAGATTCCGTTGCCACCTTTCTGGTATGTATCAGCTTCCCGGATTTGTGTTTTGTTATTTTAGAGAATATTTCGCCACTGTTTGCTCTCGGTCATTCATTGTATGCATCTCCATCGAAAATTAATCAATGTCGGTGAAAATTAAGAAATAATCCCTGTCTGACAGTGTTAAATCATCTTCTTTCTCCTTTGCGGTTTCAGGTAGAACAACGGGAGTGGTGCTAGACTCAGGTGACGGAGTAACACACGCTGTGCCAATCTATGAAGGCTTTGCTATGCCACATAGTATAATGAGGAACGATATAGCTGGCCGTGACGTCACTAGGTATCTGAAATTATTATTGAGAAAAGAAGGTGTCAATTTTGGAACTACGGCTGAGTTTGAAATTGTAAGAACCATAAAAGAAAAGGCTTGCTATCTATCTAGTAATCCAGTAAAAGAAGAGACTAGTGCGGATACCGAGAAACACCAGTACACTCTACCAGACGGCAGCACGTTAGATATTGGATATGCACGGTTTCGTGCTCCCGAGGTTCTATTTAGACCGGATCTTATAGGTGACGAAAGCGAGGGTATACATGATGTCCTGTATTATGCTATTCAAAAGTCAGATATGGATTTGAGGAAGGTGTTGTACCAAAACATTGTTCTGTCTGGAGGTTCAACCCTATTCAAAGGTTTTGGTGATAGATTATTAGCAGAAATAAGAAAAAATGCACCAAAGGATTTAAAAATTAGAATTTCTGCACCTCAGGAGCGGCTGTATTCAACGTGGATAGGAGGATCAATATTAGCATCTTTGGATACGTTTAAACGAATGTGGGTTTCAAAGAGAGAGTTCGATGAGGATGGAAAGCGAGCGATTCATAGGAAAACCTTCTAATATTAAATTTATTGACACGAATTATCTACAATATAGATGACCCAAAACTCACCCGGAGTCAAGGACACGATGATTTGTGGCGAAACCGGATTGAACTGATATCAATCCGAGATTTAAATCATGCTAAAAATGTTAATTGAAAATGATACTTATCAAACCCAAGCTCAGAAAATTGTATACCAAACTACTTTCCGTTTTCCCAAAGAATTTAAGCTTGTATGTAATACGAGGTGTGGCTATTAAATAACGAGACTGAGCGCCTAGAGGGGTGGGGAAAAAAGCGAGTAGTGCGTTGGGTATCTGGAAATCTTCTCTATTGACGTACCAAAACACGTTTTCGTCACTATTATAGTATTTGTGCAGCAGCGGTTTGAAACGAACGTGTTTTTTTCTTGTGCCGAAAACCATGTGTGACGAAAAACAGGAGCAACCTATCAATCTCAAATTTCTCGTTAAATCGAAAAAAACTCCGACTGAGTGCTATAAATTGTTGCTATGGGGACAATTTTCTATCTCGTACGCGTGTTTTTGAGTGGTGTAAGCACTTCAGAGAGGGCCGAGAGAGCACTGAAGATGACCAGCGCCCAGGTCGCCTCAAATCAAAATTCAAGGCAATGTTGATTTTTTTTTTCGACATTAACGGTATCGGGATGACTGAATGGGTTCCAGAGGGTCAGACTGTCAACCAGACTTACTATTTGTCAGTTTTGGCAACACTGCGAGAACGAGTTCGTAAGAAACGGCCCGAGTTGTGGAAGAACAACTCGTGGATTTTGCACCAGGACAACGCACCTGCCCATAATGCGCTATCTGTGAAGCGTTTTTGGCTGATAAACGCACTCCAACGCTCGAACACACGCCGTACTCGCCAGATTTGGCACCGTGCGACTTTTTTTTGTTTCCGAAGATAAAATTTGCTTTGAAAGGGACCCGATTTGAGTCGATGGAAGCGGTAAAGCCAAAAACGGCAGAGCTCCTAAAGGTCCTCACCAAAAAAGACTTCCAGCACTGCTTCGATCAATGGAAACAACGTATGGAAAGGTGTGTGGCGAGGGGAGGGGAGTATATTGAAGGGGAACATTCGATTGTAGAATAAATTTTATAATAAAATCTTTTTTCTTAACCAGTCTCCACACCTCGTATACTATCTGTTTCGCCGTGCTTTGCTACTATTCTTATATGGCTATTTTGTTTGAATTTGGGAGGGGGAAGCATGCGTTTGTGTCCACCCTGTATAGGGCAACCTTCAAAAAGCAAGATTTTAACGTTTCGCCAGGGGCCTTAGAGGCACGGCCATTCTGACCTTTTATTTTCTAAATTTTATTTTGCCCGTTCCCAGTTTCGATCTCGTATCTCTGGAATTGCTGGCCATACCTTTGCAGGCCTAAACGGCCACCTAAAACTTTCTCGCTTTCAGTTGATATGTTGTCGCGCCAATTAAAATATCCGACCGTGACTCTCCGATTTTAGTGAATAAATTAGAAATTTGGCCTTAACTTGAAATCGACATATTTTAGTTCTGATAATTGTCCTGGGGTCGTAGACCATGATTTTGGGGTGGTCCATTCCCATAAATTTTCGCTATCTGCTACCGTTTGTACACTCAAAATTCCTATTTATATTTTTAGATTATGAAAAGTGTTGTACTGAAAAAACAACAACTGAGAATATTTTTATCTTTGCATTATATAAGTTGTTCACAATCAATTTTTTTCTGAGATTGAGACCTTTTTACACAATCAGTGAAAATTTCTACCTGCTACTTACCGTATTAGAAATCGAGTAACAAGCGGACATACAAAAACACCGTAAGCTTAGTAATAATGTTTTCCTTCTCGGTGGGCTCGTATATATATTTTTTTTTATTATTTATTTATTGGACTATGAAAGTTTTAAAATGGTTCATTTCTTGGTTAACACCCCTTTGGCTTTCTCGGGACATTAACTGAGTGAAAAAAAAAAAAAAAAACATCTATAGATCTTTCTTATCGAGTGTCAACGGATTTCTCTTAGAAAATTGAAATAATCAATTTTCTATCTATGTGACAGCATTATCACAAATCAAATTCGTACATTATTCTTTCCTTGTGCACTTCTCTTAGGTTGAAAACATAGTGCACGCAAAGGGCATTGCTTTGCGGGGTGATGGAAGTTTTTAGACATTATTTAAGATGAAACAAAGTCTACAATAATAGATCAATCAACTTCAACTGATTTTCTATCCAGTCCTCCTACCTTCCTGGTGAAATTTTATTTTTATTTTATGATTTGCTTCCCAAACCCAGCATACTGGATCCTGGAACAGCCCATTCACTTCATGCATGGTGCGATGTTTGTACTATACTCTATTATCCCATTCAAATAAAAGTGCTTGTTGCCTAACAACATGCGTGTTGTGACGTTAGATGAGTTATGCGATCACTATGTTTTTACTAGAATATTTTCGGTTTTAACTTTATGAAGCAAAAAACAGTCTTCCGAACGTCTTTTGTGGAACTAATTTTATTTCTTTAGCACTGCTTTTTATTTTCTTATCAAAGTTTTATTTGAATAGTTATGTATGCACCTTTTAATTTATTATTATTATTTTTTTTTTAATGGGCCTCTCAATCCAGGCATCAATGCATCTGAACAAATTATTTATCAAGTATTTCATGCTTAGGGAGTATCGGGACTCCCCAGGTTTAAGTGATCGGTAGGATTTGAAAAAAAAATATTGACTGGGCAAAGACGTCAAAATGCAATCTAACCTTATACATCCCCAAACAAAAAGAAAATTCACATTTTCCATCTCTGAGGAAACTTTTTTTTACCTTTAAAAGAAATAAGCGAAATAAATTGACCATTTTGTCTGTGAATGCTCCATTTGTGTCCACCAAATAAAATGTGAGAGCTTCATACTGTGATTCATTTTTGACCGCCAAAAATAAAGAGTCCCGGAGTGAATTACTAGGAAGTGTAATGATTTGATGTAGGTAGGTAGTTATAATCTTTACAGTCAGAAAATCATAGCACGAAGTGGCATTTGGACGCAATTTTCAACATCAATCTTCTATCGTTACGTTTAATTTCTATTACTCAATTCGACAGCGCGTTCAAAAATATTCAAAACAATACTTAAAAAAAATTGAAAAAAATACTTAAAAATTTTTGAAAAATACAATAATTCCTGTGGAAAGGATATTTCACACCCGTTTGGCGGTGATGAAGAGAATAAAATTCCTATCCTTTTGAAATGTGACATTTTTAATTTTCTACTAATCTCAAAGCTTTTCCAAAATGAAAATAAATATTTCATAAGAAAATTAATTAATTTTTATAACTAAATAATTGGATATGTTTTTTAATTTATGTAATGTGTCCTGAAAAACATCAGTCAGGCAGTTTTGGCGACTGCTTGGGTACACTATGTAACATTGACCTAGTGCACTCAGCTTCGGGACAACCGAGTGACTGTTGCTTCATAAGAGCAGCGCTAGAGTATGGGGCTATATCTTAATCTTATATTATTTAAAAAAAAAAAAAAAACGAGGAGTCAATTTTCCTTCCTTTCGGATGCGCTGCTCCGAAAACAAATTAAATAATAATCGTTCAAAGGAATTTCCTCAAATATTAATTTTTAACGACTATACGACGAGTAACTGCAGGGAATTGAAGAAGGAAAGAACATTCTAACCATCCCCACGATAGCAGGCTATGAGCTCAATTTTATAAACCATAGTTCTAAAACAACTACCTCCAGAATTAATTTGACTCAAACCCACATTCTGAGAAGTAAAAATTGGACGGGGAAATTTATTACTATTACAGAATGTCAAACTACATCTCGACTCAAAATCCGGCATCTGAGAGACACTCTAGGCCATACATGATGATGGAACATCAATCTCAATAAAACCGAAGCTTAGAAGGAAGGGGTTGAACATATTTCCTACGGCAATGACAAAATCCAATAGATTCTGAGGGAGATTAAGAAGAACTTAAAAATAACATCTATTTTACACAAGTACTAATAATAACATCTATTTTACAACAAGATCAGAAATATAAAAACTTAAACCTAACTGTGCTAGTTTCTTTTACTATATTTGCCTATACGTAGTATAGGAAAAGATACAATAATCAATTATTATTATTATATCATGTTTCGTGACATAAAAAGAAACGCTCTACCAGCTTAAAAAATATTCCCCAGAAAAAATATTTTTTACGTTTTAAGGTGCACAGAATACGAACTCGAATAAATTTAATCCGTTTGCACGCCCGAGCCATCCCCGTCCGCCGCGCCGTTCGAGGTCGGCAGGCGAACGGATTTTTCTACTTAAAATATCAAATTTTGAGAAGAGGGGGTGGTATTTTTTGTGACGATTTCAAAGGTTCATTATTGAAAATAATAAACCATTTTCAGATGAAATCCATTTAGGCCACTAAAAATCAGACAAAGCTCGCGTTATTATACGCAATGGACACCTTAGCATATTTGCAAAAAAAGATCAAAAGGATTTTCGAAGAAACTGATAACCTCAATGGGGTGGAGCGCGCATGATCTGAGAATTGCACTAAAACTAAAAGAGCGTTCACACAACGAGATTTTTTTCCGCAACGATAAAAATTCCGACACGAAAAAAAACCTACGCCTGGGTCATATGTTAACTAAACGAGTGTTCACACTTCGATCATCAATCATCAATAGTGACATCTATAAATTATATTTGTTTGCTAATCAAAGTAGTCACGAAATATACCTCGGCCTGTTATTTGCCGTGTACTTTTCACACGAGCTTATCTTGGAACATTTCATTCGTACGCATGGCCGCAATCAGGGAGGGGGGGATTTCCAAAATCAGTAGTTTAAAAAAAATGGGTGCGTGTACTTATGTACGCGCGTGAGAAGTTATACTTCTTTTTAAAAATAAATTTAATAAGATTTCAAAAAAACCTACTACCCCACCCGGGAGTGAACTCAGAACCTACCAACTATGAAAC
>CM022878.1:33962908-33976306 GCA_012654025.1 Pachypsylla venusta | reverse complement strand
TTTTTAAAAAAAAAAAAAAAAAAAAAAAAAAAAAAAATATATAAGAAATGTATTAATACTTTAGCAGGGGGCCATTTTGAGACCTTGACAATCCCCCAAAGTCAGTACCTACTGTACTTCAGTTTAAAAGGCTAAACGGAAAAGTCGATGGTCATATCATTTGGAAAGAATATTTTATCAGCACATTAAATGACACGACACAAAAGGAACTCAGTTGGTATTGTCAATGTATTCAAAACAATTTCGACACGTGATTGGAAAAAAAATCTTTGGAAGAAGGCCCCTATAAAAAATTACTATATTTTACAAAAATTTCCAGCCAAGGATCATGAAATCCTTATCGGTAATCTTTTTTCACCATTTTTTAATTTTCTAGTAAAAAGATGGCCTATCTTTTTACTTACAGGTCCATGCTGTCGAAAACTGTTGAAAACAATAAGCTTTCATGGGCCAATATTTCAATGATGATTGATTTATTAGTTGATACCCAATAATATCGTCCACAATGCTCAAAACCCTCTGAATAAGGAAGGTCCGTCTCGCGAAGCTGGGATAAGTCCATCTGGTCCGTTGCAATTCAAACGAACTGGTTCAGCTAACACTTGTTGTTCCCTTCATTTCCGCAACACTCTGGACGTCTTAATATATTTCTTTCATTAAAGGGATAACTGAGTGAGGTCTACTGGCTTAAGAGGACATTCTTGTTTACTATATGTGTGTATTTTATTGTTGTTTAAGCAACTTGCGTCATCACCCAACAACATATNACATATAGCCCTTTTGTGAAGATATCAACAAAAGCATTGAGCTCATGATTATTGGTCCTGCTCCTGCTCCAAAGTATATCTCGCTAGGGGACCTGTCTTATTATCATTGATTTTAGATTTGATGCGGGTTGGTTCTGTAGCTCAGGATTGTTGCAGATATCGACAGTAGAAACATTCAGTTCATGATTACTGGAACTGTTCCAGAGAATTCCTGTCTAGGAGTACCAAGTTGTACCACAGGAAATGGTCAGGATCCGTCGTTGCACCTGAGAAAGTAAAAACTAGAACAATAGGGATATGCTAAACTCAAAGAATGCTGAGTGCCAATGTAAGTCGTTCCAGTCGTATGATCCATTGCACTGACTGAACCAAATCTGCAACTCGAGAAATATAGCCCACGCTAAATTTTTTTCAGAAATTTAGGTGTCTATCTATTACGAACACGTACAATTTTTGTGGCTTCGGGTGAAAAAGGGGATAATCCGGGAATACTGAGTTCAAAGGTGGTCAGACCCAAATATGTGGAAGCGACTCCGTCGAACGTAAATATATGATCAATATTGTCCAGTCATTTATAGCACATAGAATTGTTGGTAGAGAAAAATGGGGATTAATGCAAGTGTAAGCGAGACAAACAAACATACTCGTACAAACATTTTTATAAAGGAGACATCAACTTGTTATTTGAATAATATTGTTTCTAACTTCTCACTTTTATTTATTTTTTACTGCTTTGAAAGGGATACTTTTCTCTATTCAAATCATACTTACCTGAGGGCGCGTAATTTTTGGTAGCGGGGATTGCGTACGCGCACATCCCTCCCTTATCTTGTTATGCATGGGCCATACATATAGCCCTTTTGTGAAGATATCAACAAAAGCATTGAGCTCATGATTATTGGTCCTGCTCCTGCTCCAAAGTATATCTCGCTAGGGGACCTGTCTTATTCTCATTGATTTTAGATTTGATGCGGGTTGGTTCTGTAGCTCAGGATTGTTACAGATATCGACAGTAGAAACATTCAGTTCATGATTACTGGACCTGTTCCAGAGAATTCCTTTCTAGGAGTACCAAGTTGTACCACAGGAAATGGTCAGGATCCGTCGTTGCACCTGAGCAAGTAAAAACTAGAACAATAGGGATATGCTAAACTCAAAGAATGCTGAGTGCCAATGTGAGTCGTTCCAGTCGTATTTGCACTGACTGAACCAAATCTGCAACTCGCGAAATATAGCCCACGCTAAATTTTTTCAGAAATTTAGGTGTCTATTTATTACGGGCACGTACAATTTTTGTGGCTTCGGGTGAAAAAGGGGATACTCCGATAATGCAAATGCAAACGGGACAAACAAACTTACTCGTACAAACATTTTTACAAAGGACACATCAACTTCTTATTTGTATGTATTGTTTCTAACTTCTCACTTCGCTTGGGTTGACCCCTGCGAGTATTCCAAATGTGAATACCTCGGGCGCGTAATTTTTGGTAGCGGGGATTGCGTACGCGCACATCCCTACCTTATCTTGTGATTTGTCAATTATGTATGGTTGGGCCATATCATAGCCCTTTGGTATAGATATCAATAAAAACATTGAGTTCATGATTGCTGGTCCTACTCCAAAGAATATCTTTCTAGAAGACCCCAGTAGTTACCATCTGTTTTATTATCATTGATTTTAGATTTGATGCGGGTTGGTTCTGTAGCTTTGGATTGTTGAAGATATCGACAGTAGAAACATTCAGTTCATGATTACTGGACCTTGGCGCATTTGTGTAGTTGAGATGTAAGCCTGTCTTCAACTTGGCGTATTTGCTTAGTTGAGATGTAAGCCTGTCTTCAACTTGGCGTATTTGTTTAGTTGAGATGTAAGCCTGTCTTCAACTTGGCGTATTTGCTTAGTTGAGATGTAAGCCTGTCTTCAACTTGGCGTATTTGCTTAGTTGAGATGTAAGCCTGTCTTCAACTTGGCGTATTTGCTTAGTTGAGATGTAAGCCTGTCTTCAACTTGGCGTATTTGCTTAGTTGAGATGTAAGCCTGTCTTCAACTTGGCGTATTTGCTTAGTTGAGATGTAAGCCTGTCTTCAACTTGGCGTATTTGCTTAGTTGAGATGTAAGCCTGTCTTCAACTTGGCGTATTTGCTCAGTTGAGATGTCAGCCTCTCTTCGACTAGGCGTTTTTGACTAGTTGATATGTGAGCCTGTCTTCAACTTGGCGTTTTGCTTAATTGAGATGTAAGCCTGAATTCAACTTGGCGTATTTGACTAGTTGATATGTCAGCCTGTCTTCAACTTTGGCGTATTTGCTTAGTTGAGATGTCAGCCAGTCTACAACCTGGCGTATTTGCCTGGAAAAATAGGAAATTCTCGAATTCGCCATAACTAAAGCAAGCGATTTGGAGATACCTTGCAGGTTCTTCAATATTTGACATTTTTTTACGATTTGTAAATAATGATTTTCTCAAGATCCTATTTGTTTTGTTGGCATTTCTTTACGACTCTTTCTTTGCCTTCTTTTGTGTAATTTCTTCTTTTTCATTTCATTTTTCAAAAGAAAATTACCTTTACTTTACCTTTTTCTTTCTTCTTATTTCTTATCTACTTGCTATACAGGTATATATTTTTTAGTATCGGGTATATTTTATTGATCCTTTAAACATCAGAGATCAGCTGTTTTGAAGCATTTTTGTCTTCAATTTCAGGAGCAATTTTAGGTGGATTTGAAAATCTAAATGTCTTATCATACCTAAAATAGAGGAATACGAAAGAAGCTCTATATTTTGTTAATGAGTTTACTACTTTATGTGTGTTAATATCCCAATGAAAAAAAGGCCTAAAAGATGCTTGTTCTGTGTAATTTTTATCTCTGAAAAGATTCTTTGAAAGAGTGGTAATATGGAATAACTTTTTCTTCAGAAGGGACAACCTAGGTGTGGATATGCAAATCCTGTAGATAAAATCCTTTTAAAAGCTGAAGAAACTTATGCTGTTATTGTAGTTGATATTATTGTAAGTTCCTATTGTTAGAAACTTGTGTTGTTTTAGTTCTAGACATTTGTGTGTTTTCATCAGTCCTATGAAAACTTCTATTATATTAGTGGTAAGAAGGACCTTCCGTTTCAGTACCTACTATGGAAATCCCGTTTTTATGTGCTTGTAACTTCTGTTTTTTTAGTGCAAACAAATTCTCAACAAGACGAAGTGCTACAAATGTAAATTTTTCAGTACCCATCGATGAAGTATACAAATTTTAAGGAACTTATAATAGTAAATACTATTGCGAGTTCCTGTTGTTAGAAACTTGTGTTGTTTTAGTTCTAGACCCACCAAGGATTTAGATTCCTTATGATCTCCAAAAGCTATGGAAACTACTTCTCACGTATCATCTAGAATATCTAGATTTTCGACCATTTAGACGGTTTGATTGATTTACACGAGTCTAAAAAAGGCCACCCGTTTAACGTAGATTTCAAGAGGGTGATCTAACATGGACATAGGCGGGTGAATAAAGGACATAACACCCGAAAGAGATGGATAGCACAGGATATACCGGACAACGCAGCACCATATTGACAGATTGGTTGACAGGTTTTCCTTGACAGAAAGTTGTGAGTGAGCGTGAGCCCGAAGAACGAAAACTAGAATTCCATGAAACAATTTCCGTTTTGAAGCTCTTCAGTTTATTAGATGACCTGGTCTGTTAGGATGCAAAGAATTCAGCTTCGTTGCATCTTATGCCGCAGTGGGATTTTGACCCATATGAAGAAAAATGAACGTTTTCAATCATTTGTTGATTGATCAAAAACGTGATCATATTTTACATACAGAGTTGTCACTGTGTTATTTTATAACACCTGATGATGTCACCCTCATGGTACTTCTTACTATCTGACGAATGATTTATATTCGAAGTTAACATCAGATTGCACGAATTTACGTTTGCGGTTTGAAATGCTAAAGGCGAGTCCTTGTCGCTGCAGCAGTGGAGTAAGGAAATGAACAGCTGATTCTGAATTGAAAATGACTTGATGATACACCCTATTGATCAGCTGCACCTAGCAGCTTCACAGGGTTTTAGTATCTATTGTTATAGGATTTTTTTTTGCAAAAGGTGTTTTTTTACCTATACTTAAAGATCCGTATGAGAATTTTTGTGCTTCGTGACCGTGGGAAACTGATCTCTTTTGGCATTTCATCTGGGAAGGGCTGCAATAAAATTTTATTCCTGCAATCTTCTTGGAGACTGCTTCGTTGAACTTTCGCAATCTACTTGTATACTCATTTGTTGCATCCGGCAATGTACTTGGGGACTACTTTGTTGCACTCTCGCAATCTTCTTGGGGACTCCTTCGTTGAACTCCTGCAATCTACTTGGAGCCTCTTCGTGGCACTCCCGCAATCTTCTGCGAGACTGCTTCGTTGAACTTTCGCAATCTACTTGTATACTCATTTGTTGCATCCGGCAATGTACTTGGGGACTACTTTGTTGCACTCCCGCAATCTTCTTGGGGACTCTTTCGTTGAACTCCTGCAATCTACTTGGAGCCTCTTCGTGGCACTCCCGCAATCTTCTGCGAGACTGCTTCGTTGAACTTTCGCAATCTACTTATATACTCATCATTTGTTGCATCCGGCAATGTACTTGGGGACTACTTTGTTGCACTCCCGCAATATTCTTGGAGACTTCTTCGTTGAACTCGTGCAATTTAATTGGAGCCTCTTCGTGGCACTCCCGCAATCTTCTGGGAGACTGCTTCGTTGAACTTCCGGAATCTACTTGTATACTCATTTATTGCATCCGCCAATGTACTTGGGGACTATTTTGTTGCATTCCCGCAATCTTCTTGGAGACTCCTTCGTTCAACTCCTGAAATCTGCTTGGAGCCTCTTTCGTGGCACTCCTGCAATCTACTTGTATACCTCTTCTTTTAATCCTCGACATCGGAGTTGTGTTTAGATTCGATAAATTTTCAATTCGTTTCCTATTAGAATAGCAACACTTCCTCTAAGCTAAGTAATTGTTATTCCAGTTTAAAGATTTTTAGAATGGTGTCTTAAAGATTTGAAGGCAGGATTCACGCAACTTGCGCTTGCTCGCGTTGAAGAAGTTTACAATGACTGCGTGTCCATGCAGCGGAAACGATTAGATTGAAGAATTGGTTTAATATTTCAAAGTAGGACATAAGAAGATTGTTTGAATGAAATTGAAATTCAGATTATTCCTATTTTGGAATGGACATAAAATTGATTCATTGGGCTCGCAGTGCTCATAATCTACCCCAACGGGAGATTTGAAAATTCATGAAAATACAGGAACGCATCGAGGAACTTTGAAGGGAATGAAAATTGCGTTAAATCAGTCCCGCACAGAGTAAGCTTTTATAGGTTTTAAAATCTACTGGTATAGCCAGCGTCTATGGCACGTTGAATACACCAGTTCCCGTTCGATCATTGAAGTTAATGTGGGTGTTTACGTGGGTTCGCGGCCTCGCGATGCTGGCTATTTTTCCGGCCCAACCCAGGCTGGATGAGGTCAATATAGCTAGCTGGTTTGCAAGCTTCCAGCGAATGGAGGGTGAACCCCCGTCTTGAAAGAACAATACTCGTAGATTTTAAAGTGACGTTAAGCCAAATTAACGTTCTGCCAAAGGTGGTGTTTCAGATAATATAAGTGACAAAGAAAATTTGTGATGTGTGATGTATGATATCCTGATGTATGATGTGGTGATGGTCGAAGTGTTGACGGGAGCGAAGTTTCTGTAAAGATTCCGAATCTTCCTACTTGAACAAAATAGCGTTGCGGTGCAGCAAGTCAAAGTTGCAATTGTGTTGGGGTGCCGTTTATATTTAAACAAGCTGTTTTCCCGTGCTTCGCTACGGTTACGTAATTCAAAAACAATTTCGAGGCTGCGAAATTAAAGCCTCTCAATTTTAGATTTTTGGTGGAATCGACCCCTGGAGTGAGCAAGGCTCCTATATAGAAAATTCAATATTATTTTACTCAAGGATATTACATTTGTACTGCGGAACAGCTTAGTATTCAATTTCATTTTTCTCGCTTTTTCCGATTTATAAATCGAAAAATTCCAAATTTTATTTTTTTTGTGGGGTCCTTATATACTATTTTTTTTTGGGGGGGGGGTCCATTCTCGGTCATTTTTCGTTATCTTCTTTAGTTTGACCAGAAAAAAATACAAAATAGACCGCTAAAAAGCGACATTTTTGGCGGTAACTTGCTTTCACTTGAACTTTTGATTTTTTTCCTTTCTTATTAGGTACGCACCTACATACTAAAAGAATCTGTGTGCCAAATTTCAAGTCTCCAGGATTAGCCATCGTGGAGCTACGTTGATTATATGTGAGTCAGTATAGCAACTGGGCTTTGCGTTTTATAAGTATAGATTATTTCATTAATTTTTATATAATATAGGTACCTACTCATATATTGTATGTAGGTTGTAGGTACCTCAATTTTATATCCTCAAGCTATTTCATAAAAGAAAAAAAAAAGCATATGACGAAGGCAGGTGATATTTAAATTGTAAAACAAGTCCTGAACCTATTAACCAAGTATCAGAAATACCCAACAGCTTGTGGGGTTTGGACCTTCTATTGACATCTGGCGTGTGCCGAAAATTTATGACCGCGCCGCGTTCTCATTTCATCATTATTTCATTTTTTTAATGACTCGATCTGGTCCTGAATTATAATTTTGGTTATTTTTAAAACTTGTTAATTGGTTAGATGTCTACCACCTGTATCCATCAGGTGATAAAAGAAACTTTTAATGAAATTAAAATGAGTGTGTCTGTCTGAGAGACTTTTTTGTACCTTATTTTAGGACTAGTCCAATGAAAAACAATAAAGTTAAGTTATATCTTCTTTAATTTCACCTCTTCTTATTTTAGGACTATTCCCAATGAAAAACAATAAAGTTAAGTTATATCTTCTTTAATTTCACCTTTTCTTATTTTAGGACTATTCCCAATGAAAAACAATAAAGTTAAGTTATATCTTCTTTAATTTCACCTTTTCTTATTTTAGGACTATTCCCAATGAAAAACAATAAAGTTAAGTTATATCTTCTTTAATTTCACCTTTTCTTATTTTAGGACTATTCCCAATGAAAAACAATAAAGTTAAGTTATATCTTCTTTAATTTCACCTTTTCTTATTTTAGGACTATTCCCAATGAAAAACAATAAAGTTAAGTTATATCTTCTTTAATTTCACCTTTTCTTATTTTAGGACTATTCCCAATGAAAAACAATAAAGTTAAGTTATATCTTCTTTAATTTCACCTTTTCTTATTTTAGGACTATTCCCAATGAAAAACAATAAAGTTAAGTTATATCTTCTTTAATTTCACCTTTTCTTATTTTAGGACTATTCCCAATGAAAAACAATAAAGTTAAGTTATATCTTCTTTAATTTCACCTTTTCTTATTTTAGGACTATTCCCAATGAAAAACAATAAAGTTAAGTTATATCTTCTTTAATTTCACCTTTTCTTATTTTAGGACTATTCCCAATGAAAAACAATAAAGTTAAGTTATATCTTCTTTAATTTCACCTTTTCTTATTTTAGGACTATTCCCAATGAAAAACAATAAAGTTAAGTTATATCTTCTTTAATTTCACCTTTTCTTATTTTAGGACTATTCCCAATGAAAAACAATAAAGTTAAGTTATATCTTCTTTAATTTCACCTTTTCTTATTTTAGGACTATTCCCAATGAAAAACAATAAAGTTAAGTTATATCTTCTTTAATTTCACCTTTTCTTATTTTAGGACTATTCCCAATGAAAAACAATAAAGTTAAGTTATATCTTCTTTAATTTCACCTTTTCTTATTTTAGGACTATTCCCAATGAAAAACAATAAAGTTAAGTTATATCTTCTTTAATTTCACCTTTTCTTATTTTAGGACTATTCCCAATGAAAAACAATAAAGTTAAGTTATATCTTCTTTAATTTCACCTTTTCTTATTTTAGGACTATTCCCAATGAAAAACAATAAAGTTAAGTTATATCTTCTTTAATTTCACCTTTTCTTATTTTAGGACTATTCCCAATGAAAAACAATAAAGTTAAGTTATATCTTCTTTAATTTCACCTTTTCTTATTTTAGGACTATTCCCAATGAAAAACAATAAAGTTAAGTTATATCTTCTTTAATTTCACCTTTTCTTATTTTAGGACTATTCCCAATGAAAAACAATAAAGTTAAGTTATATCTTCTTTAATTTCACCTTTTCTTATTTTAGGACTATTCCCAATGAAAAACAATAAAGTTAAGTTATATCTTCTTTAATTTCACCTTTTCTTATTTTAGGACTATTCCCAATGAAAAACAATAAAGTTAAGTTATATCTTCTTTAATTTCACCTTTTCTTATTTTAGGACTATTCCCAATGAAAAACAATAAAGTTAAGTTATATCTTCTTTAATTTCACCTTTTCTTATTTNTTTTTTTTTTTAATTTGGCTTAACGTCTCTTTAACATCTATTGGTCATTCAAGACGGGGGTATTACCCTCCATTCGCTGGAAACTTGCAAACCAGCTACCCACATTGACCTCACCCAGCCTGGGTTGGGCCGTAGAAATAGCCAGCATCACGAGGGCGCGAAACCACGTGGACATGGAACAACCTCGCTGGACGTGGTGCAACTTCAGTGATCGAATGGGAACTGTGGTGTATTCAACGTGCCATAGACGCTGGCTATTTTCAATACTTTCGGCTAAAATGGTTTTCCAACTGACATCTTAATTTTCCCAACTAAATCAATCGCATGACGTCACTCCAACATATAAGATTGAATATCTTTCCTTGCATCCTGTATTTAGCTATCCACCGTATTTTGTGTAACCCTGAACATTTTTTTGGGGGTCTGCGTTTATTTTAAGAAGATATTTTAAAGTGCTTCAAATAGAGTTTGTAAGGAGGTAAGTCCCTGTACCTACCAATTTTTCATGAACCCCCCGACTGGAGTGNCAATAACCCCCCCCCCTTTGTTCTTTGTCTTAAATCAACTTCCCTTATTTATTGTTGCACTTCCTTTGCAGAAGATTGCTTTGCGGAAGTTAGAATATGAAACCCAGCAGTAAGATCCTGTTTAGAAGTGTCTTCTGTCTCCTGATGATGATGCTTACACTCAGGAAGGGTCTTTCTATATATTTGTTATTTAGGGGAGCCCTAATGAAACCTGTTTTATTTTCAAGTAGTACCTATTATTGTGTTTTGTTTTGGAAAATTGTGTTTAAATCTTAAAGCGTGTTCTTTGAAATATGAATAATATTCAATACTTGCTCGTATACTTTCCGTGTGAGAAAACTCGACAACTCTTTGTATCTTATTCAATACAAAATGAGTGCCGGAAATAGAATATGCTTTGGGTTAACACAAGAGCACCAAAATAGTATTTCTTTTGGCTTATTATTTTTAATAGTAATTTTTTTTCTCTTCGTTGGCAGATTGTGCATCATAGTCAGTTTGCACCAAGGAGGTTCCAGGTTCGATTCCTGGACGGGTCAAAAATTTGATAAAGATTGTTTCAAACTTTATACTTGGTCTGGTTGTGTTTGGGGGTAACTCAACCTACTGATGAGGACAATTGAGTAGCTAAGGTAACAGTGACAAGTGGTAGCATTATAAAGAAATTGTTAAAGTGTAGCTTAGGCTTAGTGATATTGAGTGATTGTTGAGAATACATTGTAATGCTATGATGCCCACAAAAAGTGTGACATAATGACACAAAGAAATATACATTTTTAATAATTTATTATTTTTTAAGTTTGGCAATGTTTTTAACCCTCCCCCCGAACAATTTCTAGTTCTTGGCTATCTCGGAATGAATATGATGTCAGTAGATTAATAAATTTACATAAAATTCCTCCAGTTGATTTTTGGACCAGCTTTGGGAAGCTTCTCTACTACTTGTTTAGGTATAGCCTCCACAACACACATGGATGGTAGTTCGCATAGCGAGCTTCCATCTGGAATTATCGTACGAGTAATCAAATTGCGCGACGTTGCTTTCGGTGATCTGAGATTTTCCTAGTTGTTTGAGAATATTTGGATATTGTTCTGGTTTAGTTATAAATACACTTATAAACAAAGGAGTACCGACGTTGCTTTCGGTGATCTGAGATTTTCCTAGTTGTTTGAGAATAATTGGATATTGTTCTGTTTTAGTTATAAATACACTTATAAACAAAGGAGTACCGACGTTGCTTTCGGTGATCCGAGATTTTCCTAGTTGCTTGAGAATAATTTGATGGTGTTCTGTTTTAGTTTTTAATACACTTATAAACAAAGGAGTACCGACGTTGCTTTCGGTACCAAATTTTTTGGTACAGGAATATCAATTTTTTTCTGTAAGAGGTTTGACTGGTTCCATTTGTCTCACATCTCTGTAGGAACCCTTTGTTCCTTCGAATCGAAAAATTGAAGGTCATTGTTTTGGATATTTGTGTAAGTCGTCCGCAAAATTTTCACGAAACGAAAAATTGGTCCGTGCTTCACCGAATGAATTTTGGGAATCCCTTGCATCAGGCATATATAATTTGTATCACAATATGTTAAGTTACCTGTAATTATTAGAATTGGTAATTATAAGGGCCTCTTGTCCTTGACAAACACCTTTGTCTCGTATACTACTTCTCTTCTTAAAAACAAGGTTTTTATTTTAAAAATAGAAAACCCAAATGATAAGGTAAATGTAAAAGGGTTGAACCTTGGCTATAGGTATATCACATTTATCACCTGCCAAACTCAGATATTTAAACCGGATGTACCACGTGCAAAGGAAATCGCTTGAACAATAACATAATTTTCCTATCTCATGAGGCTAAATGTTTTTTTGTTATTTAAATTTTTCAAGATCCGGTTGGAGGTAAATATACGTATAGATAAACTTGATGCCAANACCCAAATGATAAGGTAAATGTAAAAGGGTTGAACCTTGGCTATAGGTATATCACATTTATCACCTGCCAAACTCAGATATTTAAACCGGATGTACCACGTGCAAAGGAAATCGCTTGAACAATAACATAATTTTCCATCAGGCTAAATGTTTTTTTTGTTATTTAAATTTTTCAAGATCCGGTTGGAGGTAAAATATACATGTATAGATAAACTTGATGCCAAGGTGGATGTTACTCAACTATGTGTACATGGATAAGGACGTTACAGGACGCGTGGCTTGCGATGAATAATTAGAAGGTACACGCGACCAGGTGTTTTTGATGCTGCTTACGTTTACCGCATCAAGTTTGTATCACTCTGCGTTCAGAACGAAAAAGACATCTACCTCAATGGTCACGCGGGTTCCAGATTAAATAAATTAATTGTAATGTGTACATTTATTATTATTGCTAACTCTAGCTTCGGAACTTTGGCCTTTATTATGAGAACTCTTCGTCCCATAAATGACCCTGATCCCTATCTTCTCCTATTTAAATCCCTAATCTTAATCTAAACTCCACTATGCTTCTGTGGTTTGGATGCCCGATACAACGACATTATAAACAGATACTTGAATCGGTTCAGGCTTCATTCCGCAGGCGTTTGTTTTTCAAACTGAATGGTTTTTATCCTGCTTATCCTGAGCCGATCTCGTATTCTGATTTACGCGGCCAACTATCATTACTGTCCGCTGAAAGTCAGCACAGAATCATTTCACTTCTGACTCTGTATAGAGTTCTCAGCAACAGAATTGACAGTCTGGAGCTGGTGAACTCTATACAATACAGAGTCCCTTCAACCCGTACNACCAACTGAGCTACTGAGGCTGTTATAGTATATGTGTACCTTACCAAATTAATAATACCAGTAGGCGGGGATGGAGTTAGACTCGAACCAACAACCTCCTGGTTACGAATCCACCGTCACAACCATCTGAGCTACCTTACCAAACTAATAATCTTTATATATAAAAGGCAATGTCCTGAGTGACTGATCAACGTAGAGCCGAAACAATTAATGCTACAGACTTGAAATTTGGCAGCGACCTTCGTTGCACCAGGTAGTAAGTGTGCACTGAGAAAAAAATTTGCAAAATTTCAATTTTAACTGGTAGAAATCGCGAAAAGTAAACAATCCCCATAAGAATTACATTGGAGCGAGAGAGCTGGCAATTAGCACGGGAACGGCCATGTCTCTAAGGCGCCAAGCTATAGGCCGTAGCGAAGCACGGGCAAAACAGCTATACTGTCTAAAATCACTCAGAATAGTGCAGGCTCATAAAAGAAGCTCATTTCAAATCTATTTTCATGTTTCTCCTCTCCTATACTTGACACTAATGAACAACATAATGTGATTAAATGTGACAGTTATTTCTAATCATTACCAAAATGAAACACCCAGCTCTCATTGGTTTATAAATAAAAACGAACCAAACAAATTCGATTCTATTTTTAAAATGTTCCCCTTGAATTATTTATTTATATAAATATCAACCCTAATTTTTGACAAAAACAAAGTTCGGTGTTTATTTTCGTGGGCTATTAAAATCAGGGTTGATGGGTGGTAGGTAGTTTTAAAACAATGTGCCAGTTTTAGTTTGCAGTTTAAATGTATTTTTGAAAACATGGAGTACTGTTTATTAATGCTTTCAAACATAGC
>CM022878.1:33928647-33938790 GCA_012654025.1 Pachypsylla venusta | reverse complement strand
TTCGCTTGGCGCCTTAGAGGCATGGCCGTTTATAGTTTCAACCCCAAAAGTAGCCTATGTCCTTTCCTAAAGTTTAGTCTATCTCCATACCAAATTTCATCAAAATCGGTTCAGTAGTTTAAGCGTGAAAGCGTAACAGACAGACAGACAGACAGACTGACAGACAGAGTTACTTTCGCATTTATAATATTAGTATGGATAATTCAACACTCAAGGTGTCCACTGAAGGTTGAAAAGGAACATGCCCAAAAAGAGAACTTTAGAGAAATAAAAAAAAAGTTGAGAGGTAAATTTTTCACAATTTATTGGTTAGCTACCCAATCAGTTTGAAAATGTTTATGGAAACAGAATTTAACATTCTTATTAGGACTTGAGATTTTTTCAATTAGAAAGAGGAAAGCTGTCCAGCCTTTACAGTGTAATGCATTACTCCAAGCAGTCCAAGCCCTTTGATTTTATCGCTAAAAGTGTCATTTGGGTTCTAGATTCCTCTAATTTCAGTATCCGATCTTGGAATACTGCTGGCTTCTAATCCATTTTGATGCTGTCTCGTGTTTCATGTTGTTCCGTATATCTTAGTTGGAATACGCATTTATGTGAAAATAAAAACAAAACTTGATTTAGCAAAGTTCTTTTCTCAATTTTTTTTTTAAATTAGCTAATATTATCCGAATTATGTGCATTGCCATTTTTGCATATATTTTTTAGATATGTCTCAAATTCTTTAAATTACCACAATCTCGTACTTTTGCTTTATGTGTTTTAGCATTTTTGCATATTTTAGATATGTCTCAAATTCTTTAAATTACCATTTTTGCATATTTTTTTTTTTCAAATTTTAGATATGTCTTAAATTCTTTAAATTACCACAATTTCGTACATTTGATCTATGTGCTTTACCATTTTTGCATATTCTTTTAAAATTTTAGATATGTCTCAAATTCTTTAAATTACCACTTTTTTTTGTTATGGTTTATATGTATTTGATGTAAAAAAGGATCGCCCCGTTAACAAATAAATTATTATACTCACTGTCTCAAATTCTTTAAATTACCATTTTTGCATATTTTTTTTCAAATTTTAGATATATTTCAAATTCTTTAAATTACCACAATCTCGTGCTTTCGCTTTATGTGCTTTACCATTTTTGCATATTTTTTTTTCCTCAGATTTTTGATTTGTCTCAAATTCTTTAAATTACCACAATCTCGTACTTTTGATCTATGTGCGTTACCATTTTTTTCAATTTCTTGATATGTCTCAAATGTTTTAAATTACCACAATCTCGTACTTTTGATCTATATGCTTTACCATTTTTGCATATTTTTTTCCTTCAGATTTTTGATTTGTTTCAAATTCTTTAAATTACCACAATCTCGTACTTTTGATCTTTGTGCGTTACCATTTTTTCATATTTTTTTCAAATTCTAGATAGATATGTCTCAAATTCTTTAAATTACCACAATCTCGTACTTTTGATCTATGTGCTTTATTATTTTTGCATATTTTTTTTCAAATTCTAGATATGTCTCAAATTTTTTAAATTACCACAATCTTGTATTTTTGATCTATGTGTTTTACCATTTTTGCATATTTTTTAAAATTTTGGTTTATTATTTTCAATATTTAATCTTTGAATTACTTTGTAGATTGTAGAGTTAAACCGTACATATTTCGCAGATACGCAATTTTTCAAGTATCCAATTACATTAATATCTTAACAATTTTATATTGAGGACCTTTTGGCACGCCCCATTTTGTTGGAACATATTGCGAAAAGAGTACCGTAATATCATAATAGTTTTTTTGTTGTTGTAATTTGGGTGCTAGGAGTATCTTTTGTTTTGAGAACAGATGCTGATAATGTGTGAATATAGTTCACAGGAGCCAGGAAGTGTATCCTTATCTAAGAATGTATTTGTGGCGGAAGTTGGAATATAATTTTGACTTGGAATAATGTTTTTAATATGATAAATAGAATGCATTTAATGTAATTTGAGAAAAACGGTAAATATTGAAGTTCAATGAAATAAAGTAAATAGCTTCACTAAATATCTCCCTGAAGTTAATAATAAAAGGGAGTTCAGATTTGGATTGCATATTTCGCTTAACTTGCTCTCTCAATGTATCAATTGTTTTTAACCGAACGAAGTGAGGTCTAGTTTTTACATGACAAATTTTCTTTTGTTTGTCTCTTTTTGTACCATAATAACTCTATAACGCCTTGCCAATTTTGATGAAATTTGTGGTATGTTCATCATATTCAGAGAGCTAACTCCCTTTTTTTAGGTTATTATTTAGGATTAGGTTGGGCTACATTGAAACACCCAGGGACCAAATGGTCATTTAAGTGAGCGTTGTCTACAGTTTATAGAACATAGAACTTTAAGCATTTTGTCCTAGAAAAACACAAAAATCTTATCTCTTCACGAGAGTTTTTTCATCGTTTACAGAACATTCCAGATTAACCCAACTGGGGGTACCTACACCGGGTAGATGTGTTGTGGTAAGTTTTTTAAAAAAAATCAGTTTTTTTAAAAAAATAGTTTTTTATTGGCCGTCATGGGTTCATGTTGGACGGTTGTACATACGCAATTTGCCATGGCCGTAATTTTTTTTTTGGATTGCCTCAACACATATCCCCGGTTACAAATCTCCCGACTGGGGGATTAGAAAACTTCATGGTGAAAAAAACTGGTTTACCTCTATTGCCAGCATGATGACAAAAAGATAGTCTGATACCCCAAACGGATATTTCAAGTATTGAAAGTTCTTATAAAATCCAGAAGAACAACAAGTTCTTGAACAATTTTCGTACGTATATTATGCTCTTGAACGTATATTATGCTTTTGTGTATATTATGCTTTTGTACATATATTATACTTTTGTACGTATAATATGCTGTTTTACATATATTATGCTTTCGTACTTATATTATGCTTTCGTACGTAGGTTAATTATTATTTTTAGATTGTTAGGTACTGTTATTATCAACTGAGTCTACCGCGTTGTCCTCTCTCTTAGCGTTCGTGTCAATTATTGTCTCATGTTTCTGTAATGTCATTACAATTCTGCATCCGGTCGTGTGCCTCTGCAAGAGATTCTGTTCTGTTCAAATTGATTGCAGGGGATATGTTGTATGGTGCTTGCTGCTGGCAGGAGGTACCCTTCTGTTCTCTGTTAGGTATTATTATATTATTTTTAGGTTCTTTTCATTTTGAGAACATCTGTTTCCTGCTTGGTCGCGTGGGTATAGGGATTTTTATGTACGTCATATATAAGCTTCGAATGGGATATTTTGTTTGTGAAGCAATGTGGGAATATTTTCAAAAATAAGTGCGTTTATGGTATTGCCACCTTACCACCCGCACGTATTTTCAAAAATAAGTGCGTTTACGGTCATGACACCAGGGAGATTAATTGCGGCTCTCTTTTTATTTTTTAAACCAATTTTAACCTAATTAGAGACGTGAGGAAACGTTTTTACGGCCATGTCTCTATTGCGTATGTGCAACTGTCTAACATGGACCCATGACGGTCAATAAAAAAACGAGTTTTTTTTTAAAAAAATAATGCCACAACTAACCTCCTTGGTGTAGGACCCCGCCATATAATTGAGTCCGGTATCTGGGAGGAATTTATCATCACGACATTGAACCTGCTAGTAGTAGTCTTAGAGTACCTCCATCAACCCCTGTAGGTGAATTGAAAGGTGGCACCTACTGACATCCCAGATGCCGGATTCCGCTTAAGCTGAGCAAAGCCCGAAGAGCCATTATATGGTTTGGCGACAGCAATCTGTAGGAATATCAAGTATAGGAACTGATTCATGCCCTTCAGATGGGTAAAGCTTATTCAAAACGATATTATTTGGTCAGAATGATTAGTCTCATATTTACTTTTCGTGTCATGAAGACCTCTATTTCTACTGGTCCTGAAAAGCAGGTTGTAATGCCATGTTATTTCAGACGTACTTTTAAAAGGTCCGTTTCGAAAAAGGCCATTTAATGACTGAGAAATATTTTCATTTTGCTAAAAAGGAGAGATCGAAAGAAAAATTGTTGATTTATTATCATTTACGTATACTCGCGTATAGTGAACCGTTTGCGGTTCTGAGTAACTATGTTAAATTTCTGTCTGTAGGTTACTTTGCTGTATCCCAAATTGTACGCCTTTGCTATATCCCAAATTGTTTTCCTTTGCTGTATCCCAAATTGTACTCCTTTGCTATATCCCAAATTTTACTCCTTTGCTGTATCCCAAATTGTACTCCTTTCCTATATCCCAAATTGCACTCCTTTCCTATATCCCAAATTGTACTCCTTTGCTGTATCCCAAATTGTACTCCTTTGCTATATCCCCAATTGTACTCCTTTGCTGTATCCCTAATTGTACGCCTTTGCTATATCCCAAATTGTACTCTTTTGCTGTATCCCAAATTTTACTCCTTTGCTGTATCCCAAATTGTACTCCTTTGCTGTATCCATTTGTTGGTATTACAATTAAATGTTCATAATTTTTATTAATGGGGGTTATTGTAGATAATAATTCTGAATTAAATTCCAATTTTAATTATTATAAAGGTGAAAAAACATTGAATAATAAATTAAATAATTGTGATTTAAATTCAAATAATAATAATAATTGTGTTAAAGGGAAGGAAGATTCCAAGTGTGTGAAAGATTATTTGATTGGCAAAATGAAAGGATTTAAAAAATTAAGAAGACGTATGGGCTTGGGTAAGTTTTTCTTGGGTGACATATTTTTCTGGTGATTTTTTCATTTTATTTATTAAGGATATTCTGAATAGGAAAAAGCTCATTGATGTCCTGACCGCCTAACTGACGAAAACCACAACCGCTACAACTATTTATGACTGCTCAAAGAGCGCCTGACTGACTCGCTATACCACTAAGATTGTATAACCCCTAATAATAATAATAATACTGCTTATTTATACTGCTCGAATGAGACTAACAAGTCCCTTTACCCCAGCAGTAAGCTTGTACTATTATTGTGGTTAAATTCTCAATTAATTGAGAGGTTAAAATCCTACCTTGGCTGTGGTTCGAACCCGCGACCTCCTGATTACCAGGCGAGCGCTTGACCACTGAGCTACCAACCCCTAACTGATATGTTTAGCCAAAACGGTAAGAGATATCGAATAATAGATGAGAATGGACCCCCCCGAAACCATAGGTCTAAACTCCGGAAGAAATATCAGAATTAAAAAATGTCGAACCGTTTTCGAGTTACGGCCGATTTTTCGATTTTTGTCCGATATCTTAAATTTTGTCGCGACAATATATCAACTCAAAGCGAGAAAGTTTTACGTGGCCTTTTAAGCCTTAATTTGGAACATAGTTTGCAAAAAACGGGCATTTTCGAGTTATGGCCAATTTGGTATGGAGATAGAATAAACTTTTGGACATGGAAAGGGGTTGAAACTATAAACGGCCATGCTATAAGGCGCCAAGCGAAGCGGGCGTATCCTGCTAGTATTTCTATATTGAACGAAAACTCTTTGACATGATTGACAGAATATAACTACACCAAAAAGGGACCAAATATAATCAATATTGATTATATTTTATGGCGAAAAAAAGGGATTGACTCTATAAACGGCCATGCTTATAAGGCGCCAAGCGAAGCGGGCATATCCTGCTAGTTTTTAATAATGAACCTTTGAAATCGACACATTTCCACTATTCCACTTCTGACATTTTCGGAAATTTCCGAGGTTTTACTCTACATCCAAAATGTTGCGTCAAAACGGGGGACCTCATTTTGTTCGTTCAATTTGTAAGTTTTCACCGAAATATTTTATGAATAAAGAATGTTTGGCTAAGTTTGATCAATGTCTAATGACAGAGAGTCACTTGTTTTGGTTACATAAATAAAAATAATAATTACATCCAATTATAAAATATGCCTTCCTGTCATTATGTATCTGCCCAGGTTGATTCTCTGATGATGGGAATTGTTTTTTTAATTAAAAATCCAATCAAATGAATCGATTGATTTATCGTATAATTACTTTCTTTCTTTTTAATTAGCCACTCTTGTTGTGTGGGAAATTGTCAACGCTTATCATTATTATTATTTTTAGTTACATTCTATCGTTTGGTGTGCTAATTTATTAGGATTTTGTACTCAATATTTGGAGGGTATAAAAATCAAACAATGCTAATAAAAATCCAATATAGCCAGTGTCTATGGCACGTTGAATACAGCAGTTCCCGATAGATCACTGAAGTTAAGCAACGTTCAGCGAGGTTGTACCATGTGGGTGTCCTTGTATCAACCAATATAGTCAGCGTCTATGGCACGTTGAATACACCAGTTACCGATATAGATCACTGAAGTTAAGCAACGGCCAGCGAGGTTGTACCATGTGGGTGTCCTTGTATCAACCAATATATCCAGCGTCTATGGCACGTTGAATACACGTGGGTACCATGTGGGTGTCCGCGTGGGTTCGCGCTCTCGTGATGCTGGCTATTTTTTCCGGCCCAACCCAGGCTGGGTGAGGTCAATGTGGATAGCTGTTTTGCAAGTTTCCAGCGAATGGAGACGTTAAGACAAATTTAAAAAAAAAAAATTACATTCAATATATTTCAGTCCATACATTCAATGTATTACAGGGTTCCATCACAGAAACGGTAAAAGTTAGGACGCAATTCTCACGAATTCTTTTTGTAGTGCAAGCAATGTGAACAAAATCTCTAAAAACAGCGAAAGAATTGAAAAAGTCTACCTCTAGAACTCGTCCGCTTTTGAGTAGGTCTATTACAACTAAATATTGATTAATATTAATTATATTTGGTCCCTTTTTGGTCTAGTTATATCTGTCAATCGTGTCCAAGAGTTATCGTTCGATATAAAAATATTGAACCCATGTGCGAATCTGGCAGTGTTTTTATACAGGGCCGTAGCCAAGATTTTTTTCGGGGAGGGGAGGGGGTCTGAAGGATTGGCAGCCAAACCAGAAGTAACACCTGAAAATGATGATCATGGAAGGTGATGTTTTTGTTGTTCTTATTGTTGATGTTGCTGCTTTTGGTGATGATGTTATTGTTGATGTTGCTGCTTTTGGTGATGATGTTATTGTTGATGTTGCTGCTTTTGGTGATGATGTTGCTGCTTTTGGTGAGAGTTACACCTTACAATATTACTTATGCCATGCATAAAAAAACAATGAAATTTCAGGGGAGTCCGGACCCCCCTAGATCCCCCTCTGGGTACGGCCTTGTTTTTATATTATTCTACAAACATGCCTGATTAAAATTAGTGTCACGTTTGCTTCTTGTCACAGTAACTGTGTACGGGTGTAGTTTTCACACACTCATATTGAGGTAGTATAATAATATCATCTGTAGGTATAGGTATTTCTTTCAAAAGATCGTTACATTCTACACTGGGAAACATTAAAATTGGCCCAATCCTAATTAATGTTAATTATAGATAACCAGTAATTTGTGTGATACAGCGCTGAGTTTAAACATCCGACATTCGATCAAAAATGGCATTAAGACCACATAATGATATCTATGAGATTTACCGCAATGCTATGATTGAAATTGAGTCAATTTTTATGATGCTAGGTGTAATAAAACAAGAATTAAATTCAACGGAACTAAGAGACAAAATTCAAAGCAAGTAATATCAAATTAGAAAAGGGTCTAACTGACATAAAAGAAAGAAAAAGAAGATATAATATAAAAAAAAAAAATCGTTAAAATTTCAAACAAGACGAGAAGTAGACATCAGGGGCCCGCAAATGTTGAATAGAATGATGAACATTTTCAGTTTTGGATGAACGAAATGAAAAGAGCATTGTTGTGGTGACTGGTACCCATTTGATAAAAACTTTCCCATTGTTCAGAGTTTTCACTCGAATTTTACACGTGCGTGTTGAACTCTTTAATATTTCAACCTAATTTGGTCAGGACAGGCCAGTTATCATCATAAAAGTATACTGAAAATGTGTGTGCATTTACTTCAGATGAGTGTCGCACTGAAAGGAACATCCTAAAAGGTGGGAAGAAGCATCTCATGAATGAGTGGAACATATTTTCAAATACGTCTTGGGTTTTTGGTGTAAAGGTTCTGATTTCACAAGCTGTTTTTTCTCATTGTGGTAAAACTTTTAAGGTTGAAACCATTCCACTTGGATGTAATTTTATTAGATAGTGAAAGTTGATAAGAATGGAAAATTGCTGGTCATTTGATCGCTACTATACATGATATTCGCAAGCTAGCTTACAAATTTCAAGAAAACAGGATGTGTGTGTTGTAGCTTTGAGATGCCCAGTCATTTGTGGGATACTCGAACAATTCTGTGAATAGGACTTGCTAACCGACCAGATGACCTGCTAATTTATAATTTTCTTTCTCATATAACACTGGTATATTCTCTTACTGCTATCGGAACACAGACTTCGTCAGCACTTTGTATAATGTGACTTATTATCTGTTGCGTCTTATCGTAAAACAATTGACCCCCCTCCCCCCGCGATGAGAACCATGCTAATGACTATTTCCATAATGAATTCAAATAGTTTGTCAAACTCATTGACATTCCATTGACCACTTGAACCGTATCATCCACTTCATGTGGTTTGAAATCAGCAATAGTTAGGGACTTCCTATGTCATTGACAAGTGCATTATGAAAAGCCACAAGAATTTGGTTTGGTCTGTGAAATGACTGGTCTTACTAACTCCCCGTGTTAGGAATCATGGTAGGGCCATCATCATCATTTCATCTCATTCTATAGCAGTGGGATACACGGTTCATTAATTTGATCTCTACTGACCTCTCTACATGTACGAGTATATATTTCAGTTCCGAGTTCATTTCAATAAATTTTAAATCAATCTGGTTGCACGGATAATTCACAGAATTTTAGATATATTCAATACAGGGTGCAGCGAGAAAGTTCGTACTCTTTGGGATAAACAAATTTTTTGGAAACGCTTGGTACAAATTCTGGTCCATCAATACTAATGATAGCATGTATGTGCATTTACTTCAAGCTAGTTGCATGCATTTATTTCAGGCTAGTTTCATGCATTTACTTCAGACTAGTTTCCGGTGCTCCGGTGTTCGAAAATACATTTTTCTTGTCACCTTGCATATACGTCTTGGGCTTTTNACAACTCAAACACACAAGACTACCAGACAACACAAACGAGAACTCGATGGAAAGTATGGGAGTGATCATTGAAGCCGAAAACCTAAAATTTAAAATATTCAACATCCACCAAAAACCAAGTAAACAGATACGCTACCCAGAACTCAACCACATATTATATGACATCAACACACTAACAATCGTAGCTGGAGATTTTAACAGCAAACACACTACTTGGAACAACACAACAGAAAACACAAACGGCAAAAAACTCCTCAAACATTCCAGACAACACGGATATACACTTGTAACACCTACACTCCCAACACACATACCGGACAACCAACACCACAGTCCATCTACAATCGACTTCTTTGCAGTCAAGAACACTGCAATTCCACTTGAAGCCAAGACTCTACCTGAACTAAGCTCCGACCACAACCCCGTACTACTCAAACTGGACAAGAACATTGACATGACAGAAAAACTTCACCTCAACTACAAAAAAGCTAACTGGAACAGATTTAGGGAAAACTTAGAACAATACAAAACAACATACATGACAATACCACATACCACTTACAACCGAACAAATAGAAACAGAAATTAAAATACTAACAGAGACCATAATAACAGAAGTCAACAAGAACGTACCAAAGGTCCCAATTAAAACAGATACCTACGACATCGACAAAAAGACTAAAGAACTAATCAACACCAGGAATAGAGCAAGAAAACTATGGCAAGCAACTAGGAACCCTAACTTACGTAGAATACAGAACAAACTATCACGACAAATACAATACCGAATCAACAAACTAAAAAACAATTACATAGAAAGTGAAATTAAAAAGCTAGACAACAGAGACAATACACTTTGGAAAAACCTGAATAAATTTGAAAAAAAAAACCTTCACATACAAAAACTAACTATAGACAATACAAACGTTACAGACGACCAAGAAATAGCAGAAAGACTTGCCACTAACTGACTGACTCCTATTCG
>CM022878.1:33893619-33919928 GCA_012654025.1 Pachypsylla venusta | reverse complement strand
CTCACAACAGTTGTACGCGAGGCCTCCAACACATCAGTCATGGACTACAGCGTTGCCACGTTTCCAGAAAAAAATCGGTCTAGAAACTTTTTGTCCACACCTCGTATACAGTTCTTTGGTATGAAATGAATTACAAAAGGATATTAAATTTCACAGTATGTCCCTCTGTGGTTCTGAAAGTGTCAAAAATTTGAAACCGACAGGAAAATGTTTTCCAGAAAAACGTATTTCATCGTTTTTCAATATTCGAAACCATTCCCGGGATATTGTGCAGCGCTCATTTTTTCGACACCCTGTACACAGGGTGTTTCAAAAGGTTATGCAGAAAAAGCAAACACGTATAGTAGAGCAGCTCAAATAAAGTCCACTTTGCTTAATAAACACCCATACGAAAATGGACCCCAAGGTAGCTAGAGCCAGGGACGGATTTACGGCTATATCTTAGGGGGGGCGNTTTTTCCTAAATTCCCTGACTTTTCCCTGACATTTCCAGTCTCCTAAAATTCCCTGACAATTCCAGATTTTCCAGTCTGGTAGACACCCTGCACTTCCCTTGTCATTTTTTGGTTCAATACAATCTTTTCAACTGACAAATGATAAATCTCACAATACTGAACAAAATTAGCAATTCTTGGAAACATGACTACCACCTCAAGGTGCCATCTTTAAAACTGTATATTATAGCCTCTTAACTTCTGTGATCAACTCAAATGTTCTGGTCAGATTATTCATCAAAGCTTAGACTAGCCAGCGTCTATGACACGTTGAATACACCAGTTCCCGTTGGATCACTTGAAGTTAAGCAACGTCCAGCGAGATTATACCATG
This sequence comes from Pachypsylla venusta, assembly GCA_012654025.1. NCBI lineage: Eukaryota > Metazoa > Arthropoda > Insecta > Hemiptera > Aphalaridae > Pachypsylla > Pachypsylla venusta. The sequence continues at coordinate 33,919,100 of CM022878.1, read as the reverse complement.
TGGGTGTACACGTGGGGTCGCGCCCTCGTGATGCTGGTTATTTTTTCGGCCTAACCCAGGCTGGGTGAGGTTAATGTTGGTAGCTGGTTTGCAAGTTTCCAGCGAATGGAGAGTAAAACCCCCGTCTCGAATGACCAATAGATGTTGAGGAGACATTAAGCCAAAAAAAGCTTAGACTTTTATATATTAACGATAAAACTAAAGTTCTATTTTTTGTTGTTGTTACAGGTGAAGTTACAATGAGCCGAAACGGTGGCCCCAATACAACCTTAATGCATGTAGATCATACTCTTACATTGTGGGCATTCTTTGACATTTACGGCTCAACTCAAAAAATTCGTGTCTTGGGTTCATCTCGTGTTTCTATGTCACCTCCTAGTCAAGTTGTAATGCGACAAGTTAATCGTGCGGACCAAATTTCATCGTCTCCAACAACCAGTTCTTCAGTACAAAATAGACAATCACGTCCACCACCTCAATCTGTACATGTGAATATTCCCGAAGTCTTGCAAGTTCAACCAAACAGTATGGCGGGTGGCACAGTACTTGTGGTAAATTTACCACCCTACAACCCACCACCACAACCTCAACCTCGAGTAGAAGTACCACCAGCCTCAACGAGCAATGCAACACTTCTGTCCACATATAGTCATACTTACATTGAGGTGAGTACTCTTAAAACAAAAAGTAATTTATGATATGTCCGGCTGCTAATGCTCACCCTAATGATAATATGAACTTATTCTTCAAATATCGTGAAAATCAGTCCACAGATTTTTGGTGCGCGTTGAGAAGTAGGTGTTTCACAACCGGGAAGATTTTTTAATTAATAGATTTAAGTTTTGAGCAACTTTCGGAAGTTCCTTATATTTAAAACTGGGTTGTCTAAGGTATAACCTCTCCAACCGTTTCTCTGCAAAAAATTACAGATATTCTATTATCTTCATAAGGTTGAGTCCATCCGAGCGGTTTCTCTGCAATAAATTACAGATACTTTGTTATCTTCATGATGCTGAGTGCACCCCAACCGTTTCTCTGCAATAAATTACAGATATTCTGTTATCTTCATGAGGCTGAGTGCAACCCAACCGTTTCTCTGCAATAAATTCGGAATACTCTGTTATCTTCATGAGGCTGAGTGCACCCCAACCGTTTCTCTGCAATAAATTACAGATACTCTGTTATCTTCATGAGGCTGAGAGCACCCCAAAATCCACGTTTGGGGTGCTCTCAGCCACGAGTGAACTCCAATTCTAGTATAAATGCGCCGGCCATTGCTTAACTTGAGTGATTTGACGGGTAAATTCAACATAGGAAAATCGTTTGTTACCTATTTGATTGAGTTACTAATTATTTTCTTCCCATTTATCTTTTTCAGCCTGTAAATACATCTTCAAGCCCAGCGCCATCTTCATCTTACGCGCTAGAAACTCGAAGCAAAGAACATCAGCAAGCTATTCGTGACTGGGCAGAGACATTCAATAAGACAAGTGCAGGTGCCAGTGTGCCATCTGGCTCCGAGTGTACCGTCTGTTATGAGAAACCTATTGATGCTGTCCTTTACATGTGTGGTCATATGTGTATGTGTTATGATTGTGCACGGCAACAGTGGCAAGGCAAAGGAGGTGGCCACTGTCCAATGTGCAGAGCAGTCATTCGAGATGTGATAAGAACGTACAAATCATAAATTGTGGATCTGGTAATGAATGGATTAGCATTTGGTACATCCATGTTTTATGACCGGTTCTACGCACCAGGACGACCTGGAAAGCATACCATCAGAGTTCCAGCCAAGGGCCATCAAAATCTTTTCGGTAAACTCTATCAACCTATTTCTACCATTTTAATTAATCATAAATCTATAAATGGGAAGAATAGTTGATTTCGTGAGGAAAACCGCTACTGCTACTACAATAACAAATTAAAACAATTTCTAAGTGGATTTGTAGATAACTTGAAAACAAAGATCTTCGACTAACTCAAAGATCTCATAACTGTATGGAACCTTTGGAACAGGCACTGCCTGCTCCATTATGCTCCTCTCAAAAAATAATATTAAATCCACTATTAAAATGAGATTTTGTTGAAACCAGTAGCTATTACAAGTCATCATTCTCGGAGGTCTTTTAAATTCAAGGAAATCTTGTCAAGATGAGATGGATTAATGTTTTTGTATCTAATGAAATCGACCCAAATCGGCTTCTGATTTCAAACTAAACTCAGAAATGAATAATTAAATACTCAACACAGTATGTACATATTTCGGGACCAGATAGATACTGTTATTTTTTTTCTGAGCAACTAACCTAACTTAAAATATGATTAATTGAAAGTAGAAGGTTAATTTTCACGATTAAATGGTGGAAAATACGAGAAAACTCACTTTTAAATGTTTAATTCACAATTTTATTGCTTGANAAAAAAAATAACAGTTTCTGTCTGGTCCCGAAATATGTACATACTGTGTTGAGTATTTGATTATTCATTTCTGAGTTTAGTTTGAAATCAGGATTGGATGAAATAAAATTTAGAAATCATTAACCACACTCGGAAAGGCCATTCTTCTAATGTGCCTCGTTAAATACAAATATAAAGTGGTGACTAAAACTTTGATGTATCATTTGACTGACAGACATCTTCTTCCTAAATAATTATACATTTACTAGGTTTGTGAAACCAAAGATTTTTTTCTCTTTCTCTCTCTCTGTCTGTCTAAATTATGTATAAAATTCTGCTATGTGTATTATTATTTAATTTTTGTAAATAAAATATACATGACTCATAATATATATTTCTTGCGAATAGAAATTTGTACAAATTAAATTTAATAAGAATAATTCGAAGCTATACTAGAACATTTGACCAAGTCGCTTTTTCCAAAACAGAATAGAAAACACATAAATTATTCCGTGAAATTATTATTCTAATGTTTGTACCGTTTTATAAAATATGAATTATCTTGATCCAAGCAGTACAATAAAATAAGTCCTCTATCTCAACTTATCTTGGTATCGACGAGTATCTCGCTATCTGGTAATGAACATAGAAATCTAAATATCTTAAATATCGAGGGATAATAGAGCCCATTGGGTGGGATGAAAGTATCAAGGTGTTGCTATCTTGAGCGGGGCTCGTAATATCCATTTTAGTTTGTACAATACTAGTAGATAATTATAATAAGCCAACGATCATACCACGTTCCCGTCAGATCACTGAAGTTAAGCAACGCCGGGCGTGGTCAGTACTTGGATGGGTGACCGCTTGGGAACACCACGTATCGTTGGCTCATTTTCCGGCCCAACCCAGGCTGGGTGAGGTCAATGTGGGTAGCTGGTTTGCAAGTTTCCAGCGAATGGAGGGTAAAACCCCCGTCTTGAATGACCAAAAGATGTTAAAGAGACGTTAAGCCAAATTAAAAAAAAAAAAAAAACATAATTATAAACATATAATATGATCTTGCTAATATATCTGTGAATCAATAATTCTTGTAAATAATGTGAAATCTGACTTGGTCATCTTTAGCTAGTATGCTGATGAATTCGATTAATATTAAACAAAAAACAAAGGAGCACGCTCTGTAAACTAATTTAATTAATTATTTTGTTATAAAAGATTTTTTGTTGTATAATTTGTGATTTTTTTTAGTGATTATTGATTATTTTTATTATTATTTCATAAGTTATTATTATTTCATACATGCAGAACGAGCACACTGACCCATTGAGTTTACGTTTGTCCCTAAATTTTGTCTGCACGCATTTTCCTCCTTTTATGGAGGAAAAGAGGAAAACATATTTACATAGAACCCTGTTTAAGTCTGTCTAGGAGATCTCCAAAGAGCGTGAGTCAGTGGAACTCTGGTACATTGCCTAATGCATCATTCTCTCTGAGTCTTTCTTCAGTGTGCATCCTCTATTATCATTAAGGCTGTGTTCAGGTGACCGCGCGGGATCATATGAACAAATCGATACAAGTTTGTAGAACTAGTACCGCGCGGTGAAGTAGACAATATGCACTATTTAGATAGATCTTGTGCCGCGCGGTCATGTGAACATAGCCTAATCATAAAGAAAATATACCTATAATGTAGAAGTAAATAAGGTCTCATTGGATAAATTTGCTTCGGCATTGACTTAAACTGATTGAACTTTCTTCAAAGACCTTGATCAAATTTACTTAAAATCAGCCTTTAATCAAATCAATTCTTGATCAACTTTGATTTAATATTTTTCTTGATCCAAATTTTTATTAAATATCAATTCTTGATCAACTTTGATTTAATATTTTTCTTGATCAAATTATTAAATATCAATTCTTGATCAACTTTAATTTAATATTTTTCGTGAACAAATTATTAAATATCAATTTTTGATCTACTTTAATTTAATATTTTTCTTGAACAAATTATTAAATATCAATTCTTGATCAACTTTAATTTAATATATTTCTTGATCAAATTATTAAATATCAATTCTTGATCAACTTTAATTTAAAAAATTTCTTGAACAAATTATTAAAAATCCATTCTTGATCAAATTGACAAAGCAGACAAATTATCCAAAATATTCTTTCAACTCTTAATGAACAAATTTAAAGTTAAGAGCTCTATTGAAAAGAGTAGGATATCGATTTTGAGCGATCTCTGCGTACGATTGTGCTTGTACTTTTGATTTCTCATTATCTTACATAGGGAAGCTTTGTATTTATTAATGCAGAATTTTGGGGGTCAATATTTTCATTTTTTTGTTGTGCTATTCTGACCAAGTTTTTGTTTCTTATTATTTTTGTTACATTTCTGTTCTGTTCTGTTTTTTTTTTTTTTTTTTTTTNTTTTATTTCTTTACTCTAAGGTAGAATATAATCTACCTTCATATTAATTATTTTATTTTAATTAATTCAGAATTAAATTTTAAAATGAAATGTTATTCAATTTTCATTTTAATTTTAGGTCTGATATTAATTACAATTTTTATTTGTAAGACCGAGTCATTTATTAGTTTATAATTTGTTTTATTTGTCACAAGCTCTATTGTCCATTTAATTTTTGTTGTAAATAGTAAAGAAAGACCGTAGCTAATGACATTACCACGTTGAATAATAAGTGCTCGTCAGATCGCTGAAGTTAAACAACGTTGGTCATGTGTCTAGAACTCACATAGAAGTCCCTTTGAGCACACTGAATGTACAGTTAATCAGTATGTGAGGCTATACCTATTTGTAAAAATAAGGTGTTTCCCTAAGCTGGACTAAATTAAATCTTTGTGTGACATTGTGACTTGAGTAAGACATTTATTGAGATGACGATGTCGTCTAGAGTGTACAGATATTATGTGGAATGTCTAGTCAACAGCACATGAACATATTATTATAATTCATTTATTATATTATTTTATTATTATTTATTGACAAAATAAATTAAACTTGTTTTTTCTAAACTTTTTAATTTAATTTTCTTTTTATTTCTGATTCTCTTTGTGTATATTTTCCGGGTTTTTGGTGTGGGACCGTCGAAGGATAAAACATTCCGGAACATAAACGTCGACTTATATGTATGATGAGATCTATGCAGATTTATTGTGGGAAAAAGAAAGAATGATAGACAAATGAACCGGAAGTTTTGCCTCCTCAAATTTTAACAAAAAAACTGGTCTCAAGTCATCCGAAATGGATGATTCACACTAAGGAGAATCGAAAAGTAAGTTTCTGCTATCAAGATTTTCTGATCTTCAAAAAGTACGGCTATTTCAATATTTGGGAATAACTTTTTCTGGTAAAGGTATAGAAATCGTAGGAGGGTGTTCTTAGACAGTGCGAACGTGTAAATTTCTCATTTAAATCAGATCTAAACAAATTAGGGCTGACAACGGTTCAAAACAATGTAAGGTGAAACAAACAAAATAAGTACATAAATTTAATATACTTTTCGCTTTTCGGGCGGAAGAGAGAGAATGAAAATAATAAAATTGACTTTTCGCCTACATATCTGCAAACGAAAAATTTATGTTCGATACGTAATGTCATAAATTGACAAATAAGCCGAAACATATCTGCAAACGAAAAATTTATGTTCTATACGTAATTGTCATAAATTAACAAATAAGCCGAAACATATCTGCAAACAAACAATTTATGTTCGATACGTAATGTCATAAATTGACAAATAAGCCCAACAAATATCGCCACATCAAAGCATACTAGTAGACCCTATACTACTTCGATAAGAATGATACATTTTGAATTATCATTAAACTGAAAACGAGTCCACCGCGCCTCTGCTTGCATTGATAGACTTTGGGATTACTTTACTCAACAGTTGAGGTTGAATGTCAACAATAGTTTTACGATTATTATAAGATCATCCAAAGTCGTTGGATTGTTGGCATAGACTTTTGCCTTGAGACATTTCCAAATAAAAAAGTCCAAGGGAGTCAAATCGCACGACGCACGAGCGCGGTGGCTAATTCACAAGTGAAACCCTGGATTTACTGAGGACTAAATTTAGAGACTGGATCATATCACGACGAGCACTTGTGAATTTGACACCCACGGACATTTTTCTTTTTCTTGCGACATTTAAATATATCCTATTTTGAACATACAGGCATAAATTTATCATTGTTATTGAAAGACCCTATACATGGGTAACCTTTGCTACAGAGAATGTCATAGATATCCCACGATGAATACATCAGTTGCCGTCAGATCTCTAAAGTTAAGTAACGTTGAGTGTGGTGCGTACTCGGATAACAGCTACCCCGGCGATAACTCGCATCGTTGCCTTTTTAGGGGTGCAGACAAGAGTTGTTGATTGCGGCGAAACGACAGGTGATTATATAACATGGTTAACCTATTTGTAAAACGAAGATACTTCCCAAAGGTGCTCCAAAAATAAAACAAATACTTTGAAATGAAATAAAATGTTCAAGGACTTTATTTGATTGCAATTCAAACATCAATAAAACATTATATGATTGCGTAACCAAATCATTATTCTCAGGTGGCTTGTTGGGTCAAACAAGCAGACAGAAATGAATCCATTGCACAAAATATTTGACAATTTCTGGCCTAAGTTGGACTCATTGCTGAGTACATTATCAGTATACCAGTCCTTTTCCGTAAAAGATTCCTACTTTTGTTATGTTTTGTCGCACGGAAGATCATCTAACGATAATTCGATGTCAGTATTAATTCTCTTTTCTTTATCTTTAAGCTTATTTTCATACAATTGCTTGGCTTTTGGAATCAAGGATACGATTTCTTGAAACATATCCTGAAATTGGAGCACAAGAAGAAGTTAGTGGAAACATGGGTTTAAAATATTGAAGTTTCACGAATCAAGATTAGAATCTAAAAAAATCGTTCGTACGGCCACTTAGTATTGACCGATTGTGATGAAATTTGGTATGTAGGTCCCAATTGGGTCCTAACTGTGATCTAAACTTTTCGTCACACCCTGTCACTTATATAGGGTCCTATATTTTTTCAATTCAATTTTTGGATTCTCCATACCTTGGAACGTAAAATGTCAAATTTTAATTGGGCGTATTTTTTTCGGGACGCTTTCAAAGGTTCATTATTGAAAATAAAACAAAAAGGACAAGCTATGCCAATATTTTCCAATTTTTGCAAAAATAAAAAGAACAGACTTATTTTTATGGCCAATACACAGCCACGGGATAGATTTTTTTATATCAATGATTTTTTGTTCGTAACAAAATAACTGTACTTTTTAAAAATAATTTTAAATAAAAGAAATGGAGGGTTCCGCGGACTAGCACGTCATCCCAAATATAAGAGAATAGAGAAGAGCCGGCCCCAATAGCAATCGCTATTAGGGAAAATATATAATATACCACGTGAAATTTAAGAAAAGACTTTAAAAATATTCTTACCTCGCAACCAGAATAATCTAAAACACCCATACAAGAGACAGGAACCTTTTTGTGTGAAATGAAACCTAACTTTCGGCGAAGGATACTAAAAACAAATGGTACGCTTTGAATCGTGGCCATGCTCAACACGTTCTGAACTTCATCTTCTATGCCACCTAAAATAATTTAAAATGGTTGTTCGGTTAGCAAAATTTGAAGAAAATTATTATGTGTCGACTAAAATTAATTTTTGAGACACGAGCGCTACAAACATCCTAGATCCCATTTTTAAATAATTTTTTAACCACGATATGTACGTACATATATATGTTGCCTTGAGAGAGTTAAAGAAAGTACATACGAACATTTTTTGTCTCTTTAACGTCTAGGATCATTCGGGACGGAAATTTACTCTACATTCACTGGAAACTTACAAACCAGCAACTCATATAGACCTCGCCAGCCTCACGAGGGCTCGAACCTTGCATAACTTCAGTGATCTTTCGAGACCTGGTGTACTCAACGTGCAATTAACACTGACTGAGAGAATTGCTTAATTGATTATCAATCAACAGACTTTAGCCAGCGTCTATGGCACGTTGAATACACCAGTCCCCGTTAGATCACTGAAGTTAAGCAAAGTCCAGCCAGGTTGTATCATGTGGGTGTTCACGTGGGTTTGCGTTCTCGTGATGCTGGCTATTTTTCCGGCCCCAGCCAGGCTGGATGAGGTCAATGTGGGTAGCTGGTTTGCAAATTTCCAGCGAATGGAGGGTAAAACCTCTATTAGAAAGACCAATAGATGTTAAAGAGACGTAAAGCCAAATGAAAAAAAAAAAAAAAAGGTCNAAAAAAAAAAAAAAATCATTAGACTTGGATTTTCTTCAGTTCCAACAGTTAGACGCAGAATCAACGTATTTTTAGTAACAATGGTTTTTCTTTGAAGTTGGTAATCTCCTCAAATATAGACCAACTATTGCATGGCGAAGACTGTTCATAACATCTACTGGCAAGGACTACATTAGCTTCTTGCCACCCTTTCATTTTCTATATAAAGTACAACATACCTTTTACAGGAACGCTTTCTAAATCTGGAGCTATGATCAAAAACTGAATCCTATTCTTGATAGGTAAATATTTTTTAACTTCTTTGAATCCGACAACATAACGTCTTTTTGATTGACCTTTAATTGGATCCGATTTGTAAAGTCGATCTTGAAACTTTACCAATTGTTGTACAAATTGGAGAGAAAGTTGAATTAAGTTGTCCATTGGCCACTGATTGCAATACCTGAAATCAATCAATTTTGGTTTATTGCGAATTAGTGAAAAAAAAAGTATTTAAATAATTTATTGTCTGACGTGCATTATACGTAGGTAAAGCATACCTACTACCATTTCACTTCTGTGGACGAAATCAATTACTGAAAATTATTCAATTCAATGTTGTTGTTGTTAACGTTCTCAACGACTCTCACTGTGTCTCCAGGCCAAGAAAGGCGGCCTCTCCAACAGGATCTGTTCATAATGCTGACGGCTCTAGATTAGTTGGGTTTGATGGATAGTTGCTGGCTGCTCATGATTTACATCATGAGCAGCCAGCATACATAGACGACAACGATCAGATACTTTAGGGTTTAGCAAGGATTTATATACCAACTCTTTGAGAAAGTATCTGGAGCAGCACGGCTGGGTCCAATGGAGGGATAACACATTGAGTTGTCATGGGAACGGTGTTGATGGTCTTTGGCCGTGCCCGAGGGCACGGGTAGCCCCGGTACGAAGAACCAACCATCTTGGGGGCCATTCAATTCAGTTTCATATAGAGCAATGTCTGAAAATTATTCAATTCAATGTCATATGAAGCAATGACTGAAAATTATTCAATTCAATGTTATATGGAGCAATGACTGAAAATTATTCAATTCAATGTCATATAGAGCAATGACTGAAAATTATTCAATTCAATGTCATATGGAGCAATGACTGAAAATTATTCAATTCAATGTCATATGGAGCAATGACTGAAAATTATTCAATTCAATGTTATGGAGCAATGACTGGAAATTATTCAATTCAATGTCATATGGAGATATTAAAGATAGTCTCAACCTATCCTCAAAATTTCAAAGATAATAGTTTGTCAAGAAAAATGAGTAAGGCGAATCAGTAGGCGAACAATGTGACTACCGAGGGGAGCAAGCCAGCTTCATTAGGTGACGGTCCTAAGCCCGTGTAAATACAGAAGGTTTGGAGCTAGGAAGGGCTTCCAGCCTTTAAAAAGCTCTGCTTTAAACCAATGTTGATAGGTCATCAGCGAAATGCGAGCTTCCATGCAGTTTCTATTGATAGTGTAAGAAGCAAGCGAGAGACTCCTTGTCAGGAAAGAGTACAGCTAAAGTGAGTAGGCACAGAACAAAAGATTGTGGCATGGTGGAATTAAGGAAAAAGCCGACTACCCCAAACAGAATTGGGTAAGGGTGAAGTTAAAGAAGAAGAAGATTAGTAGGCGAATATTCTGAAAGGAGTTCATCGATTTGGAAACTACACTAAAAATATCTGACAAAGACACTCAAGGAATCAATATTGTTCTCTGACGATACCTATTGGGACATACCGCGGCCTCATGATGGACATTTTAAGTGAGTGAGGTCCATACTTCATAGAACTACTAGTGTTTATTATGATCAAGTTTATGTTCAAAAGTTCCCTTACGGCCTGAAAGTCCGACTGTGTATTGAACGCTTTGCTGCATCAAGATGAAAACAATCTTCTTTCTCAACAACCAAGTCTACAACTTCTCTCAAATCCAAGATGCCATCTTTTGGCTTAGAATCTTCTCTAGATTTAACTTTATTTTTTACAATAGTACCATCTGAAATTAAGAGGANGTACGATTTAATCCAACTTTGGAAGGTGGTTGAAACTGGCCTTTTAACTTGGAAAAGGCTAGTATGATTTAATCCAACTTTAAAAGGTGGTGAAGACTAATCTTTAAACTTGGTGCGCAATAAAGATTCTTGCGAATTAAATGAAATTTTGGAAGATGAAAGCAGTTTAGATTGGACAATTTTGCCTTGTTTATAAAAGCTTTGGGTTTGGTTATTTACATTTGGGTGATTTCACCCAAATGTAAGTAACCAAACCCAAATGTAAATAATCTGCAAATGTGAATAATTTGAGTTTTTCAAAGAAAAGAAAAGCCTGAGAAATTCTAACTAAACCCAAATGTAAATAATTTTAGTTTTTTTTTTAAGAAAAGAAAAACTCACCCGAATTTAGATTATTTTTAGCAAGCTTCTTCAACATCTTCTTCTCTAATCGCTTCATTCTTTTCGTACCACATGTTTTGCTCACGATATCTTCTTGTAATTTTTCATTATCTGTTTCAACTATCTTGTCACCAGGTTCCCCTGGTGCTAATACACTTCCGTTCATTTTAATTGGTTCCTCTACTTTGCTAGTTAATTGGAAATTGCGAATTTGTTCAATAATGTCATCACAAGTCTTGTCAATATGCGGATCAAGAGCTTTCTTATATTTATCTAATGATGTTTGGTTCGAGCGTCCTGAAAATATCACAATCAACATGTTAAATGAAGTTGAAAGAATGTTTCTGAGTCTGTGTAATACTTATTTTTAGATTGAGAAATTTACAGTTGGAAGTGTGGGATGATAGGGAAAATAACTCTTCTAACATGTAGCTTTAGTCGTGTAGGGGCATTCCACAGGGGATAACACTACTAATCCATAGCCAGGGATGCAAGATTCCAACTGACTAAAAATCTACCAAACCTGACCCCCCACCCCTAACATAACAGTCCTATGTATTTAGTCCCGGTGCGGCAAAGTTTATTGTTCGGCCATGTTTTCAGTGATAACTATTTGGGAAAACTGTCATTGCCATATGTAATATGCGCCTTTTTCGATTCGCTTTTCGCATGTCGTGAAAGCAAAATGCCAATCTCAATTAAGGGTAGGTATATTCTTGAAAAGTTTTTTTTTAGAGTGGCGTGAACAAAAAATCTAGTGTGAACATCACACGACTTTCCTTATCTTTAAAAAAGGAAGAAAGTATTGTAATGGACTGAAATTTTTGTAGTCGAGTTTTTTTTAATAACAAAATACGTATACAAAACGGTACATCCAACTTCAAATTTCGTAACACGTCCAATATATACAATTGTCATATCACGAAAAATCCGCTAAAAAGCGGCCAAAACCGTCAGCGATAGATTGGACATCCAACAAAAGTATTTTTGAGTATTCCATGCAGAAATTTGATATGATCAGACACCAAAATAAAATCTCTAGCTCTTAGTTTTTTTACTTTATGCTGTATTCAAGAAAACCGCTAAAAAGCGGCCAAACCCCGCCAACGGTCGATTTTTTCTTTGCGCATTCAATGCATGAAATTTATATGAATAGGCACCAAATTTCAAGTTTTGTGGTTCGTTCCAAGCATAAAATTAACATACATACCAAATTTCAAATCTCTAGCACTTACCGTTCTTCAGATATCTTGTGTACAGACAAACATACAATTTAGTATCTCAGTACCTAAAAATGTGTTTTGGCATTGATAACTCGACATCGAAAATTTCAGCCCATTACAATACTTTCCCTTTTGATAGAATATGGAAAACAAAAACGTGATCTAACCATAACTTAGTACTTTTCCCCATCCAGACAGGTTGGGAAAAAATTTCTCTCCCGAGACCATCAAAAATAATAATAAGAGAGGGATAGGAGTTGAAAAGATGGCTTAACAGTCGTAAGCTCTACTTTACCTTGTAAATTTGATTTCTGATGCCTCATCTTTTGACTAACATTGTCTCTAAGTAAATTCCATATTGTATTTTGATTTTTATTGATTTTTACAACTTGTAAAATTTTCAATTATCAACTTTTGTTTATCCAATGAACCTAAATTAAGCAGATGCAATTGATTCTCAAGTGTGTCTAAAAATTCTTTACTCAAGAAACTTGTGTTCACGTTATTCTCCTCAGTCTTGCAATCTCTTTTGTTCATTCGATATTGTAAAACAATTTTCTTCATTTTTGTATTTTTCTTTTTATGTTTTTGAGCAACATTGTTTCGAATGTAATATTTTCCAAACTTCCTCAAAGGTCGATCTGAATCCAAAGGGTTTCCACTATAATTTGATCGAGTTGGAAATGTGATATTATTTTTCAAACGAGGTTTTTTCTTAACTTTATTTATCAGCTGAAAAAGAGACAATTTCATTTAAAAAAAGAATAGGGGTAGCTATTATATATATGGATAAAGAAAGAGATCATGAAGGAAGAGGAATGAAGAAGTGTTAAGAAGGATAGGAGAAGAAGAAGGAGAGAAAAGACTCTGGTCACTAGGCCCATTGGCCACTTCAAAAAATCATAATCAGTACAATCAACAACCTCAACACCCTGCAGATATTCTTAATATTTGACATTAGATCTCTATGTTTTCTTTCTCCTGGGAATTTTTTTTTGGTTACTAAAATTATTAAAATTTAGTTATTCCATTAAAGAAAATCAAATCCATTTATATATATATATTTCTAAAAAAAAAATTCCAACAAGTTAAAAGCGAGAGCTATGTATTTGGTATTGCTAGGTCAGTTCCATAATAAACTGACAAAGTCTCACATGGAACAATTGTTTTTTTTTTTCTAGTGCAGAACCCATTAGACTGATAGTAATACAGTCGGATTATTTAACCGATTTTCGCTGCCAATGTGACAAAAGAAGAAAGAAAACCTTTAGGACACTTGGTAGAACAATCAAATACAAGAAATGAAAATGATTAAAAAACACTTGACTTTATGTTCTACAATTTTAATATATTATTCGATACGCGTATTACGAATTTTGTTATCATTCTTGATAAAGGAGTAAAATCCGAAATACACGTATCGAATAATATATTAAAATTGTAGAACATAAAGTCAAGTGTTTTTTTTTTCATCATTTTCATTTCTTGTAGATCAAATATATTAAATGGAAAGTAATATCCCTCGGCAAGTGCAAGTCAACTACCCACACACTAGACAACATACAAAGTATGCTCTCCGTTATAAACCGAAACATTCGATCCCACCCCAAAAAAGGAGCAACTACTATCAAATAACTTACATTGGCAGTCTTCCATAAATCAATACAAAATGCTGAATTTGTCTTAACAATCCTCTTTGTTTGTTTAATATTTCCAATAGCTGGACAAATGCTTTGTGTTAAATCATTAAAATGTATCTCTAAGGGAGGTTCTAAATGTTGGTCATTATCAGTAACTTTCTCCTCCAGCAGTTCTTCTCCTATATTCTTCAAGAATGGCCTTTCTGGAAGTTGTTCCTCATGGACACCATATGATGAGCAATCAATATTTGTTTCAGATCTATTTTTCTGGATACATTCCCATTTATCAGAAATTTTTTGATCATTTGAATATTGATTAGTTTTTATGAACGTTTCATTTAAATTAGGAAAATCTTCTTTACTCAAAATATCAATGTTTGATTTTTTCTCAATTCTGTTTTTGATTTTTTCAGAATACTTTTCTTGTGATCCCATATTGTTAACTTTTAAAATTATCTCAGGAAATCACATTGAACAATCTTGAAACAATTCAATAATTGAGAAAATTGGAATCATTCGAATTAAAACTTGAATCTGTTTCTTATTGTAGGCATACCTAATATTAAATTAATACTCGTTTACTGGCACTAACAGCTGTTAACTTAATTCTATTCAATTAACAATTTATTATTACTTATTTAACTCTTTTTTTATAAAATTGATAATTTTTTTAATGAAATAATAAAATTCAGAATTTTTAATCAATTAAAGAATACCTTGTTATTAAATTCTTTAAACTTCATTTTTTTACTTTCTATTACTCTTATAAGTTAGTGGTGTGTTTGACTGCCAGGGTCTAATACACAACAAATAACATTGATAATCAGTTTAGAATATATATTACTAAAATAGAATAAGGTAAAATTTGCAATGCATGTGGGTATAGTTTATTAAGCCTAAGAAGTAAATTATATTCTGAAACCAGATCTAATGGTATCTATGAAGTGTTATATTGAATAAATACAATCAGATATGTAGTTGCAACGCCAACAATCTGAAAACAAAGAAGAGTTTATTATTTTTCTGGTACAGAACCCCTTGGATATGACTGACAGTAATGGCCAGCTTCGAGGCTAGACCAGTATTCGGACTAAAAATATAATTCATTTTGGTTTATTATTTTCAATAATGAACCTTTGGAATCGTCACGAAAAAAAATCCCCCCCCTCAATTTTTTTTAAATTAAGAAAAGTGCTATTTTTCACTAACGGAGGACAAAACGCTTGATTGTCCGAATAAGGAGGACAGTGAAAGATAAACTAGGCTCCTATTTGGACCTAACTAACTAATACGGGGTGAGCCATAAAAACCTGACACATGTAAATTGATGTTAGTCTTTTATTGTTGAATTAATTTAAATAGTTTTTATTGCGCTTGGAAGCTGATCAAATTAAGTTCAATGACAATTTGGGAAATAGTGTTAGTTATGGACATCAATACCGAAAGTTTTACATTGTCATTTGAATGAAAATGATCTTCAACACCGTTGCGTCATTGTTTTACTGAGAATTCTCTATCATTGGAGCGGAAAAAATTTCACGTTTTTGATAATCTCCCGCATTTAATTTGTGGGTTACAATAATTTTGTATTGATGCCATTTTAATTCGCTGTGTAAAATTCGACGAACGAATTCACGAGCCAATCCCAGTTCCAAATCATGTTTCCGAGCAGATCGTGATGGGCTTTTTGTAAAAGCTTGGCTGACTCTCAAAATGTTTTCCTCTGATCCGGCTGTTTTCGAATGTTCTTTGGGCTTCTTTTTCATCACACTACCCGAGGTTGTAAATTCTGACCCAACTTTTAAGGGAATTTCTGGATGGAACATTTCCGAAATCGTCACACGCTTTGGATGTGAATGATGTCCGCTTTATGGATTTAAAATCAATATCTGACACATAGGACAATATAAACCTTTGTCAGGTTTTTATGGGTTCGGAAAGTGCCATTTGTCACAATGGACAAAAAAAAAAGTAAATAAAATATGGTCTCACTGAAATAGCTTCAAAATACCTACCCCATGTATGAATGACATATCGACGGAAAAGAAATCACAGGCTTCAAGTTTCATTTTTCTTTCAAGCATTTGTGTGGAGTAAGCATCAATCTGAAATGAAAACATGAATGAAGATTTTAGAAAACTTTATGTGCTGGGGAAAACCTATTNCCCGAACAAGCTTAGGCAAGGCAAAACATATTTACGCATCATTATCACAGCTGGAGTACTTGATGAATTTGATCAAATTGATATAAATATTGAACTATCTGGAGATTTACTCCCGAACAAGCTTCGATAATTTCAGCCAAATTGGATGAACAATATACGAGTTATACGCGAACACAAGAAGTCGAGAGCACGCATAACAACCGTCAAGTATAAAAAAAAATTACCAAAAAAATTGATTACGTATATTTTATTACAAATTTTGGATCGACGAGGCGAAATTCGGGTACTTAACCCATATCGTAACTTACCAAATTTCTACACTCTTGCTTGATTTTATTGCCACAACCAAGATCTCGTAATATTTTAATTGATTCCTGAGTCTGAAACAAAATTTAAATGCTGATTCCAAAGTGGGTACCTTCCCTGCAGTAAGGTTATTTCTACTTGTTTTCCTATCTACCTGCAATCTTCCGTATGTTTTAGTCGACATTCGTACATCTCCATAAGGATGACCGGTTAGAACAGAGATTCCTAAACTAAGGGGGCCCCTTGGGGGGCGTGAAGGTAAGCCAAGGCGGGCGCGAGACCATTTGAAATATTATNTGATATTCTTTTTTAGACACCCTGCAGATATTCTTAATATTTGACACTAGATCTCTATGTTTTCTTTCTCCTTTTTTTGGTTACTAAAATTATTAAAATTTCGTTACTAAAGGGGGGCGTTGAGAGAAATGTTACTTCGTAAAAACTCTGAAAGGGGGCGATCATTGGAAAAAGGTTGGGAACCACTGATCTAATATGCGTCACCGTGTTTCGAACTCAAATATGGAGAAAATAATGATACTAACAGGTGTTGACATACGTTGAGCCCGATGACAAATGTAAAATATTCGAAAAGCAACTAAAAGCAGCTCTAAAAATAAGCCAATGTTTCGAAATATTTCGCACTTTGTTTGTTCACTTCCAGACAACTCTGAAAGGTTGAGATTCGCAAACGACGCAATGGTAATGTACACATAGATGACAAACCAAATCATATTGAATGCTAAATCAAACAACAGTTCGATGCCAAATGTTTGAGTAATGTGAAAGGCCAATTCAAAGGATTTCCAATGTAAGTCCATGAACTCTTCAATGTGATGGGAGATCATTTTGGATTCTGTGGAGAGAATAGTTGAGACGTATTAATTCAACTCATTAATAATAACACCAGGGAGTTGCAAGAACTTCCTTGGGACGCGGCGCCCTGCGACGTCAGGATGTTCTCCCATATTGTAACCCCAGAGAGTAGTCGAGAAATAAAATATCGACTGCCAAACAAAATCTGGCACTTATGAAAGGTTTCATAAAAGGAAAAAAAAAAAAAAAAAAAAAAANAAAAAAAAAAAAAAAAAAAAAAAAAACTCGCATAAGATTATGTAAAGGATGTCACAGCCAAAACACTTGGCACAGAGCACCGCAGTATCCTAATCCTCCATCAGTGCTCAATATAAATTATATATAACACGTCAACAAATAACTGGTTGTACCGATCTTTAGAGAAATCAAACCCGTTCCCACCAAGGAAGACAATCGATCACTTGAACTCCATTTTTTCGATAACGGATTCGATGAAATACTGGGAATGATACTTCCAGAACCGCTAAGGCCCGATCCTACCACGATGTGTTTCCAGAGAGTTTCATCTAACTCTGTGTCAACCTTAGTTAATACTATACCCAAACCCGAGTGTTTCAATACTCGGCTTTTGGTAGGACCGGACCTAATAAGTAACAAAACTTTCTTTAAAAGCTTTAAAATTTTGAACAGTGACGAATATTTTTTCCTAATTTTTAAAATTAATTTTGGTTTGGGTGAAACCCCATGAGTAACTGTGGCAGTTTTTTTTTTTTAAAAGGAACTGGACATGAAAAGTAAGTAATCATACCTTTACATTGCAAGTGATGAATGAAATGCAATCGCTCATTGATCCTGCACAAACAGATCTCAATCACATAACACAAACTGCATACAACACATTCCATTGTAATTGGATGAATCAAACATAAAATGTATAAATAAAACGCCAAATTCGTTGAAATACTTTTGTTAGCAATCATAGCACAAACGCAACGAAACAATAAAATAGTAAGAAAAAATATAAAGTTGAGAGAATTAAAATGAAAATCAGATGCATCATTAGGATTCCATGCAAGTAACTCTCGGGCTTTATTGAAACAAACAATACAAGCTTTGGTTCGAAATATTGAAGTAACCAATAGAATAATTGAAAGAATCGGATGACTGGCTGTTAACACCCAAGCAGCGCAGTCACTCATGCCCACACAAGGATAGTTAATGAGAAAAACACACTTGCTGAAAGTGTAAATCATGATTAACACTGAAAGTAAAGCGTAGACAAAAGAGAGTTTGGACACTTTGTAAAATATAACACCTGAAAAAAAATCAAAGGAGGGATTCGATGTCAAAATAATGTTGTGGTAGTGACAGAATGGTTGCAACCAGGGTGTCTAGCAAATCGTCAAAGTGAAATTCCCTGACTTTTCCAGGTTTTCCAGTGTCCTTATTCTAGTTTTAACACTGACCCACACCGACGTGTTTCATGTTATAAGACTGTGTACCTATTTAAGTTATGACTTTGACATCAATTTTTTTAAGTATTCTAATATTTTTCTCCCTTTATTCCCCATTTTCCACCCCCTTTTCATCCCTTCTTTGCGTTCCTTTTGGTTTCGTATCTGCTTTTCACCCCACATGTCTTCCAATCCCCAAATACTCGCATTAACTTCTTCTTCATTTTCAATAGTGTGTATGAAGAGTGTCTACCAAATCGTCAAAGTGAAATTCCCTGACTTTTGGCGCTTTTTCGGCGTTTTTTCCTATATTCCCTGACTTTTCCCTAACATTTTCAGTCTCCTAAAATTCCCTGACAATTCCAGATTTTCCAGGATTTCCAGTCTGGTAGACACCCTGCATGTATTTTTCTTTAACATTACTACTGTGTACCTATTTAAGTTATGACTTTGACATCAATTTTTTTAAGTTATGACTTTGACATCANTGTCGATTTACTATTTCGTATAATTGAAAGCCTTCGGAAGTTTACCTAATGCGTCGGGCCAAGGACGCTTGATCATGGGAGTAATTATGGTAGAAATGACTTGGAGATCCGTATTTTATTCAATCTCTTCCATCAGGATATTTTTTTGTAGGGAATCAGCTGGTAATAGAGGAAAAAAATGAGATAGGAGAAGTGAAAAAATTGGTGGTAGTGATTATCTTTGGTTAGAGTTTTGTACTCTTAAACATCAAATTTCGAGTTGTAAAGAAATCGGGATTTTTTTTTTTCAAAAATTATTTTTAAAATTGAACCTTTGGATCACGAAAAAAATTACCCTCCTCAAAATTTTATATTTTACGTTTTTCAAGGCAGGCACATGGAATTCAAAAATCTATTTAAAAAACGTTGCAGACCTTTATTGGAATCAAATGGTGAAACAAGAATTCGATTGTGATTCTTGGTAACTTTTGAAATATGTAAAATGCCAAAACATTTAGCAAAATAATAAGCAGGGTCCAAAATGGAAAAAAAAAAATCACAATGTTATTGAAGAATACGCTTGCAAATATTAGTTTATTATTTCCAATAACGAACTTTTGGAATCGATGACAGAGGAAAATGGTCTTAACTTATTAACGAAAAAAGTCGCACTGGGCAACTTGAGTTTATTCAATAGGAATCGATCCCCTAACTTTGGGTTTTCATTTAATTACTGAGCAATTTCATTTATCAATGACATTTGTCGCATTTGTTGCTAGATGCAGAAACGGAACACAGGCATTCAGTAGAACATGCGGTGTTAACATTTAAAGAATTGTTTCTTGGCTTAATTTTTATGACTATTAGCATGTCTATTGATGCATTTTCCAATCTTATAGGTATACGAGCCTAAAAGCCCAATCACTTGTTCGGAACTTTCAGTATAAAACCTAAGCGAAAAGAACCTTGCTTCAACACGGTCCTTATGACCAAGATCTATGCCGGGAAAGCAACATATTCGAAAACGATCCATTTGAAGTGCTTCATGTTGAAGGAGTAGGGGAATTATACAGGGTGCGGCAATTAGTTCTTCCACTTTTCAAAAAATCGTGGGAGGGGGAGTGATAGTGGGAGGAGCAAGGGGTTTGTGATATTCAACACGATATGACATGTAGTTTACCCCCCTCAAATATAAATATTACAAATTAGTTGTCGCAATGGTTTGGTTGAGCGTGCATCGTGCGTTCGTTGTCAAATTGTTTTTTTAAAAAGTGAACCATTATAGCTACTCACAGGGCGTTTCGCACAGGGTATGGTTTGCACTCCACGGATCCAGTTCCTGATCGAAAAACAATTTTAAGTTGAGTTCACAAATTTAGGACCACATCATCAGCTTTAGGCTGTATGGGGCTACTCATGCAGCCAATCGTTCTCGTGAGATTGCGCAGGACATGTTCCCCGGTCACTGGATTTGAGTCCCTGTGACTTCTTGCTGTGCGGTTACCTCGAGGCTGAGGTCTTCAAACATCGCTCTGGGACCCTTGAAGAGTTAAAGGAAGCAATTCTGGAAGAAATCATCCAAATTGATGCGAATATGCTGACGAGAGTTATGGAAAACTTCCGTGAAAGACTTCAAAAGTTTCATTACACTACCACTTGTTAGAAGGTTATTTACCCAACGAAGAATTGTATCACGTTTAGGTATACTATCGTTTCGGGCAATATTAAATTCGCGTCGAAACTCACGCTGAACGGCATTGCTGGACTCGTTATTTCTTACGGAACTGGCATACGCAAAAACGTGGTGACGGAGGGTCCACTGCTCCATGATAAAAAATGCAGCCTCCACTTTCTCCCTTTCATACCACCTGACTACACTCCGTTTTAAAAACAACCTATTCCTCTGCCGCACCCTGTATGTGTATATGTATTGATTCACAAGATTCTGGGACCCTTGAAGTTATGTTAAATAAGACCAACTCAAGTAGAAAATTGGAAACAAACCCTTTTTCATACTTTTACGAATTCATCGAAAATCAAACACGGTACTCCGGGTACCACCTCGTGCAAGTCGAATGTGATGTACATGCACTCTGGGTAACATCGACTACTTACTAATTATTATTATCTATGATTTTACCTGTTTGATTAGGTAATTCCTTGTTCGATTGTATAAACACTCTTTGTTAGCGCCTTATTTTTTCTTAACATAGTTAAGTATTGAAAGCTGTTTGATCGTCTTGGAATTCTGATTTGGTTTGCTCCCACAATGTTTTGTTTTCCTCATATCATCTTCTATTTCTTTCTTTATGTTTGCTGGCAATGCATTGAGCACGTCTTCATCAACAATAACATTTCTCTCCTCTTGACAAACAATTTTTTTTTGTTTTTTATTTTCTTCACTTTTCATAAAAGCTTCAATTTCTTTTTGTATCTCTTCTGGTAGTTCATTGAATACATCTTTGTCAATTGTTGTACTGTCCAATATGTTTCTTTCATCATTCATTAAACTTTTTGTGGATGTATGTGAATATTCAGTTTCATCAGATTTTCCGTCAGTACTCATTATACTCATATTTCCATATGTCTCATTGACTCGGAAACATTTGGAAGATGTTGAGGGAGTGTTTTGACTAAAATTTGTATTGTGCGGTTGAAATTTATTAAAAAATAAATCATTTGATAAATTTTCAATGCAATTTGGGTCAGTAACCTGATCATCATGACTATCGAATTTCATGTTTGCTCCAGCCAGTTTGTTATTCAGTTTCAGGTCTTCTTCGGGAAACTCAATGTCAAGACTGTTATTTTTTGAAAATTTATTATGAAGACTATCAACAGACTTCCGAGCATGTGATGGAACTTCATTTCTAGAACTATTGCATTCACTGTCTCGAATTTCATTCAAACTTTTCTTTTCACAAAATTTCAATATATTATTTTTAGATATTTCTATAAAGTTCCCTACTGCCACATTGATGTAAGTTATAATGTTGCTATTTTTCTTCATACAAAGTTCTTTATACAACTTTACTATGTTATCTAGAAGATATTCCGCAATGTTGTCATCACTTTGGGAAAATATTTTTGGATTTATTTGACATTGTTTCGAATCAAACTTAAATTCATATTTAAAATGATCAAATCTTAAATTAATTTTTAATAATTTAGGGGTACGACCATCTTTTTTGATCAGTATTATTAATCGCTTCAATAATATTCTAGTCTGCTTCTTAAATTCTTCAATATTATTGATTGGTCTTGGATATCTGTCTTCAACACCAATTGAATTTTGTTTTTTGAAATTTTTTACACATGAATTATCTTTTCCATAGGATACGTTGGACAACCATTCACTGGTAGAAACAACAAATGTTTTAATTAAAATGTGTTTGTCTGCATTTTGTAATTGTTCGATTGTTTTTATATCTATACTGCTTAATTTCTCAAACATTTTGCTTCCTATACCTGGAATTTGTCTCAACTGTACATTACTCATGAGATCTAAGACTGCATTTGGAAAGATCACAGTTTGTTGATTTGGTTTATTCATAGAGCCTACTAACTTTGATAATAGTTTATTGTATGATATTCCCCCACTTAAAGTTAGCTTGAACTGTTTGAAAACTTCTTTTCTAATATCACTAGCAATATGAGTACCCAGGATAAGTCGCTGTACACACCCACAATGGCATTTTCCTTCCATGTTCCCATATGTGTGACCAACAACATTAATATGGTTTTGATTCACACTAATTTGTGTGGTTTGTTCACCTTCTTGACAGGTTTCTAATTTTACTTTTTTACATTTCTCTATCATTGTTTCAGAGGATTTTCTTTTGTAAGTATGGTTTTTCCCATGCGATCCTTCTTTACTCACATTAGACACAGCAGAAAAATCTTCTTCACTTTCACTATCTGGATCGCGACCGTCATGACCACTTTTTATTTCACTTGAACTTTCGTTTATTTTTTCTTCAACTAATTTTGTAATATCCAAGAAATTCTCATCAAATCCTAACTTTTCAACTTCAACTTTGTATGTGTTTTGAAGAAATTTTGTAATGTTTTGACTAATTTCTCTATATTTTTCTAAATTTTCTCCATTCACCAATATCATTGTAGGACACAATTTTACAGCTTCACTCGTTAACATACATTTTTTAATTCCATATTCTCTTGCTACATAATTACTTGTAACTATTATTGTCTTTTGATATATACCAACAGGTTTTGTCTTTAATTCTGGCTTTAACATTTCTTCAACTTGAGCGTAGAATGCATCTATGTCTAAATGAACAATAACTCTATTATGATCATACGCCATTTCTCCTGGTCAGTTCACAACTGCAACAATCAAGTGATACAAATGTCCTGTTTTATTTTCCTATCTTTCCATTCTGTCATTGTAAAATTTAAGAGAGCTGTTGAGTGATCTGGATCAGATTTAAACTTTCAAATGTTGTTAGAAATGCTACATAATTGAGGAGCATGGACGATCCCCCTCCACCGAAAGGTCAATTAAGAAAGATTACGGTATACAAATTTAGCTCAGATAACTAGTCATACATTTTTAGTTTGTTTTCTATTTTATTTTTTATCTTCTCAATGTACATGATTTAAAATTAATATTCCAGGTAAAAAAAAATATATGATATCACGAAATTGCGGTAGACAATGATAATAATGCAACCTTAATGATCCAATATTATTCAGGTGGCGATGATATGATTGGTGTCCATATCTTAAAGGGACAGCCGTATAAACTTATAAACTAATGTATGCTAATAAATAGATACATAGATTATACATTAGTATTTTTGAGACTCGAATAATATATGCAAGGAAAAACCAATACAAATTTTCTTATGGAAGTCCACGGATTGTTCGTTATACCAACAACTTCATGTTCAATTGTATTTTCTTTGCATATATATAGTATGGCGAGGTTACTTTTGCACACTACCCAGATCTGGGTGGTTTCTTCCCTGAAGTTAAAGCACTGAGAATTGACGAGTTTCAATTTTGACATTTGCGGGTTTAATTGAATTTAAGTCTCTCTAACTTCATGCAAGATTTCAGAGTCTTAGCAGTTGAAACTATATTTCGTGCATTTTCTCCCCTGAAGTGGAACCGTTTTGGAGCACTGGTAGTAAAAGAGTGAATATATTTATTTTTGCATGGAAATATCTTCCTACATGCAAGATTTCAGCTTCCTACCAGTTTAAACTAGTTTTCGACCATCTCCTTCCCTAGAGCGAAATCGTTTTGGAGCACTTGGAGTAAAAGAGATCAAATGTAAATTATTTCCTGCTATATTGCATGCAAATATCTAACTTTATGCGAGATTTCAGTGTTTTATCAGTTAAAACTACATTACAATACGTTGCACTGTCCTCCCTAAAGCGACACCCTTTTGGAGCACTTACAGTTAAAAAGTTCAATTTTTCGGATTTTTCCATTTACGTGGATGTCAATTGTTAACTTCATCCAAAATTTCAGCGCTCTAGGTATACGGGTGCCTGAAACTTTTGATGATCAGTGAGTCAATCAGTCAGTGAGTATCTAAAAGTGCAAACTTTGAAATTACCTATCTCCTACCCGGGTTAACATTAATTTCTGAAATTTATCCTGTAATATTGTACTATACTACGGAATGTATGTTCAAAATTTCAATGACCTATCTCCTGTAGAACCGGATATCTGAATGTGTGAAAAACCTGGTGAATTGCTTCGTGTAAAGATACACTGGTGCTTTCCGGAACTTGGCCTGGCGCACTGCCCTGCGCTCAGATCAATATGGGGTGGACTTTGTATAGTTGCAAGACCTTAATCTTAATTAACTATTGATGGGGTACGCTGTCATAAAATTTCTGGTAATCCACGTAACAACAAGATAGTTTTTTTGTTTTCTTCTTGACTTCTCTGAGTATTAGGTACTGAGTCTATGATAAGTTGCTCTTTACATCCTATAGCGCCCTTCCGGCATCCCTTCTGTTTCTCACCCATTACATTTTGGTTTTCTTCATGTTTGTTTAAGAGATGATTTGAGCAAGCACGTGATTGGCCTATACTTCAAGGGATCTCTGGTGAACTTGCCTTTTGGTAGTAGATATGTTTTGCCTTCCATTATAAATGGAGGAATCTGGTCTGGGTTTTCAATGAATTCATTGATAAACTGAGTTAGCTTGATGTGAGTGTTAGTTATTTTTTAATACCAATAGTTGCGAATTTTATCACTGCCAGGGCTTTTCCAATTATGACTTTTCA
>CM022878.1:33852489-33865764 GCA_012654025.1 Pachypsylla venusta | reverse complement strand
TGACTTGACTAACTCTTGGGATGCTAATCAGTCCCTTATATTTGTCATTGTTTGTGTTATGATCATTCATAATTTGTAACCAGCTTGTGATCTCGTGTCACCTCTCTCTGACTTGACTAACTCTTGGGATGCTAATCAGTCCCTTATATTTGTCGTTGTTTGTGTTATGATCATTCATAATTTGTAACCAGCTTGTGATCCCGTGTCACCTCTCTCTCTGACTTGACTAACTCTTGGGGTGCTAATCAGTCCCTTATATTTGTGCAAAGTTACTTGGGGGTGACGATGTCACCTCCAAGGAACAAGTGAAATACATCAATGATTGTTGTCCAAGTGATATATTACTTCACGTCGTATAAATACCGTAATGCACTTTTCAGGTCCCTTCACAGTCACGGGAATATTTGATAATCGTATGGGCAGATGATTACATAAAAGCAATAGATTCATTTTTCGTAAACTTTCACATTTTGAGGCAAGTATATATATATATTTTTTTTAAGTTATACTTCTTTAGGCGCGTTATGAAAAATTATGCCAGTGAACTTTAAATATTGTATTTTCTTATTCTATATCCATAGAACATCGTGGCTTAGTGACAAGGCCTCTGTTTCATAGTTGGTAGGTTCTGAGTTCACTCCAGGGTGGGGTAGCATGTTTTTTTTGAAATATTATTAAATTTATTTTTAAAAAGAANCCATTTTTTTTTTTTTTTTGCTAAGCGTCTCATTAACATCTGCTGGTCATTCCAGAGGAGGGTTTCAAACTCCATTCGCTGGAAAAATACAAACCAACTCACATTGGCCTCACCTCACACAGTCTGGGTTGGGCCGGCAATAGTCAGCATTACGAGATTGTGAACCAACTTGGTCACCCCGTTTATCCTTTATACAAACCCTCTCAATAGCGTCCTCAACTGTTTCATTTTCAAACAGATAAATCTTGGCCATTAGATGCTTGCCCATAGAAATAGTAATGGCTGGAGCTTCATTAGCCATAAATTGAAAAAAAAGTTGGGCCATGAGTAAACCATTCTCATAATGTTTTTCTACATAGCCTGACAAATCCAAAAGATTTGTCTTAATGGTACAATCGAGCATCGAACAAAATGGTTGTGCCACATAATACAAAATATTAATTGCTGTCTTTGGGAGAGAAGTAAAAACAAAATGTTGACCCATCATAAAATATTGACCAGGTTTTCCCATAATATTCAAACCTGTAAAATATCAAAAGATTGATGACCTTCAGGGGCGGATTTAAAGGGGGGAAGGGGTGGCGGCCGCCTCCTCCCTTGGCAAGATGAAGTGTGAATATTTATACAGTAATCTTCCACTATATAATTTATGCCTCATATATTTTTCTCATTTTGATTTTATAAATACAATCAGAAAGATTTTATAAATTCAAATAAAATATTCCAGATATATCTATAAAGTCATAACAACGCCCCGCACTCCCCTCTTCAATTGTCTATAGCCTTAAATCCGCCCCTGGACAACCATCAGGGTTATAACGAAAATTCTTATTTTCGGTGTAAACCTGTTCAAATATTTATCATCAATGATTAGGCGGTTAGGATGGAAAATGTGATGCTGATTTTAATAACAGGATACAAAGAAGTTGGCACAATTCTCTCACAGGGGTAGCTACACTGCTATATGATACAAATGAACGAGTAGCCAAAAGCGGAAGGGACGCTTTGTGTCGTCCGAAAGGAGCAACAGTTTTTCCGAACTGGTGCAAGAGGTTTTAGGGATCAACTTTGTTTTTTTGTCAAAAAAACAACAACATCATCATCGAGGCATGGCTGATTAAAACGTTTCCTAACCTCTCTGAGAGGGGCGACGTTCATCTTAACGTTTATATTGATAAAATAAACTTCTCATGAAGTTCGCTGATCCCTAAAACTATTCCATCAATTCGGGCCTTGCGCTGATTGTGTTTTTTGAAAAAGATTTTTATCTTTTTAGCGGTTATGGCTGGTGTTAAGGGTTTTCGATTTTGAAAAATGTGGGGGCTCTCCCCCACGGCGGGCGGGCAGGGGGCCCAAATTTTGATTTTTTAAAATTTAATGAAGATATTTCTTTCTATAAATGACTACAACACTACATCTGATCATCTTGATCCCCAAGTTAAAATCGAATGTACGTTCCTGACACAAACACACACATTCAGTCATACACACCAAGATTCGGCCTATAAGGACCTAAAATGTTTTTTGGTATTGAAATTTCGTCATCGAAATTTTCAGCCCAATTCTGATCCTTTATTTTTTTACTTATTATATAACGGGAAAATTTAGAGGATAAAGAAAGTAAAGATTAAGGGATTCCTTAATCGTAGGTCTCACTTTGAAGTTTCCAGTGTTTAAAATTCACTTACCAGGAAGTGGTTGACTATCGCTCATTACGACCCCAATGCGTGTCCCTGTAATGAAGGGGTCGATGATAAAGTAGCCCAGTCTATTATTGACTTGGATTTTCAGTACACCTGCAAGGGAAACGAGTTCATCAGCGTATTAGAAACTAGTAGTTTTGTGAAAAGTAGATTTTGTTAATTTAAAATGTGTATTCGAAACTCGGCGTATTAGAAACTAGTAGTTCTGTGAAAAGTAGAATTGGATAATTTAAAATGTGTATTAGAAACTCGCGTATTAGAAACTAGTAGTTCTGTGAAAAGTAGATTTGGATAATTTAAAATGTGTATTAGAAACTCGCGTATTAGAAACTAGTAGTTCTGTGAAAAGTAGACTTGGATAATTTAAAATGTGTATTAGAAACTCGCGCATTAGAAACTAGTAGTTCTGTGAAAAGTAGACTTGGATAATTTAAAATGTGTATTCGAAACTCGGCGTATTAGAAACTAGTAGTTCTGTGAAAAGTAGACTTCGTTCATTTAAAATGTTTATTATTTGGCCCCGAGATTTAAAATGTGTATCATTTGGCCCCGAGAGTTAAAATGTGTATCATTTGACCCCGAGAGTTAAAATGTGTATTAGAAACTCGCGTATTAGAAACTAGTAGTTCTGTGAAAGGTAGACTTCGTTCATTTAAAATGTGTATTATTTGGCCCCGAGATTTAAAATGTGTATCACTTGGCCCCGAGAATTAAAATGTGTATCATTTGGCCCCGAGAGTTAAAATGTGTATCATTTGGCCCCGAGAGTTAAAATGTGTATCATTTGACCTCGAGAGTTAAAATGTGTATCATTTGGCCCCGAGAGTTAAAATGTGTATTATTTAACCCCGAGAGTTAAAATGTATATCATTTGGCCCCGAGAGTTAAAATGTGTATCATTTGGACCCGAGAGTTAAAATGTGTATCATTTGGCCCCGAGAGTTAAAATGTGTATCATTTGACCCCGAGAGTTAAAATGTGTATCATTTGGACCCGAGAGTTAAAATGTGTATCATTTGACCCCGAGAGTTAAAATGTATATAATTTAGCCCCGAGAGTTAAAATGTGTATCATTTGACCCTGAGAGTTAAAATGTGTATCATTTGGCCCCGAGAGTTAAAATGTGTATTATTTTCCCCGTGTGGCTACTAGGCACTGCCTCGGTAGCTCAGTGGTTAAGCGCTCGTCTATTAAACAGGGGGGCGTGGGTACAATCTCTTGCAGAGTCAGAATTTTTTCCTCATTAATTTGAGTACTTGACCACATAAAAATAGATCTCTAAAGGTGGTAGAAAATGCCTCAGACAATAACTTCGCCCAGTGGTAACCTTCCATTTCGTTTAAAATCATTATTATTGGGCGGAGCGAAGCGTACCCTTATACACCCTACAAACTGCAAACTTTTATTACCTTACTCGTCCGAAACTACTCAACCGATTATTACCAAATTTTTTCTTCATATCCAAGGGTGTATATTTCTATTTTCGGAACGATATCTTGAACCGCTTCCGATTTTTCGGTCGATTTTCCGATTTTTACCAACGCTTTTTTTCTATGTACTTTGAAACATATAATATAAAATTTTGAGTGGGGTATTGTTTATCGTGTTAAATCCAAAGGTTCATATTGAAAATAATACACCAAAAACTCTTGTTTTTAATCTGAGCGCGCGATAGTGTTCCAGAAAGCACCAGTCTATCTTTACAGGAAGCAACTCATTGGGTTTTGCACACCGTCAAATATCCCTTTCTACAAGATAGATCATTGAAATTTTGTAACATACATTCTGTGGTTAATATTTCTATACACATGTGCTAAATTAGCGGTGTTTTTCTTTAACAAACCTGCATTATGGTCGTGTTTGAGGTATGCTGGATTGAAATTATTCACATTCATAATGGCGTCTATTTCATTAACCTTTAATGACATATCCGCCGTCACAATATAACTACTTGTTTCACTATTTGTTCTGTTTTCAACTGTTGCAAGTCTGTCGAATATGTCAACAATGAACGCCAAATCTGTGTATTGTCTAAACTTCGGATGGTATTGGTCAACAACTTGTTCTAGGGTTACGTTATAAAATGAACGTGGTCTTTCAGTATAGGCTTCATGAAATCTGAAATTAAACATTTCTAATGAGTATTTTTTATTTTATTTATTTATTTATTTATTTATTTATTAAGGTACAATTTACAATTAATTACTTAATCTATAACAAATTATACCTTTGTGACATTGATCAGAACTTGGAAGTGAGGAGTAGGCAGAAAAATCTCTGACCATCCCTCACCCCCCAAGGTCAGAAATTGTGGATGAATGTTCAGATATTGAAATTGAAATCAAAATTTAGCTCGGTTTTCCGACTAAACTTTGATTCTCTTTCATTAAAGAAATCAGCATTTTCTGCTGCGAATTTATTTGCAACAGACAGACAGTAATGGAATGGATCAGGTCGATTGACAGCACTATCAATTTGGAAGATGTTATTGAACAATCTGTTTGGATAGTGGCGAATAGAAAGTCCAATAGAAGAAACCATGGTGGGAAAATCCACCTTATTGTGCAAAACATTAAAAAGAAATTTTGCCGCGAATAGGTTCCGGCGTTGACTTAGTTTGGCCATATTTAATATATAGCAGATATTATCATAAGAATATAGAAATTTACAGAAGAGGAGCCTATCGTAGAATAGACTCAAAAATCGACTTTGCACATTTTCAATACGATTGGAATTGATGATGTTTAATTCACCAGAAACGAAAGAACAGTACTCCAACTTTGAACGAACAAAGACAGTGAAGAACATAATCATGAGCCGCATAGAATTAAAATTTCCACAGAGCTTGAGAATGACACAAAAACGAAAAAAATTTTTTGAAACAGATTGAGATGTGTTGAGGGTAAATAACAGTTTTGAATCGAGAAGAACTCCGTGATCAGTTTGTTTCTCAACACGAGAAAGAATAGAACAGGGGTCGGCAATTAATGTTTAGCGGGGTCCGGATGAACCAACAAAAAAAATCGTCGCGGTCCGGACATATTTTATATTATAGTACCGGCTCTCATGACACACTGCTTCATGCACTCGTCTTGTACATGGGAGTCCCGGGTTTGATTACCGGCGGTGACACAACAACAGCAACAATACCACCACCTCAAAAAATACATTCTTTCAATAGCTTGGATTTGAAAAGACTGAGATAGTGGGTTCGACATAAGAACCAAATAAAAAAAAAGCTAAAGAAAACACCTTTTGAATGATTTGAGAAAATGACTTTTATTAAATGTATTTGGTACCAAATGACAATAAAATAGGGATAAGTGTTGTAATATAAAAAAAAGTAAAAATTAACGTAGGTACCTTTTACCAAACTAAAATTGGAATCCTGGCTATTTACTCGTCCTTTGTTTCTTCATTATCTCTGCTATCTCTCTCTCCCTCCCCTCCCTCCCCCCTCCTTCTGAGTTACTCAGTTTCAGTATAAACAAGGTAAGTATATTTCTCATGTACCTACCTGAAATAGTTTATTTTTCTACAGTTGGATCAATTTTGGAACAATATCATTTAAAAAAATATTGCCACAGAAAAAAAAAAAAATCTAGAAGGAGAAGGAAAATATTGGGGTTTTTTCAAACAAATAGAAATATGTCCGCGGTCCGGACATTTCAGCTTCGCGGTCCGGATCCGGACCGCGGACCGCCTATTGCCGACCCGTGGAATAGAGAAGAACCAATGTAGTATTCAGCCAAATGAAAATGTTTTTTCCTTGTAAAAGTAATAACTTTAGTTTTTGAAATATTCACAGATAAATAATTGAGGGTGAACCAAGAATGGATGATATTGATTCCAGATTGTAAAGTTTGGTCTTTTAAGGAATTTAAATGGTAACCGATAGCAATCTTTAAGTAATCAGCAAAAAGCGAAAAGTAACAATTCTTTAAGACGAAATGGATATCATTGATAAAAAAATAAGAAACAATAACGGACCAAGTGTACTTTCCTGTGGAATACCCGACTTAATTCAAAACTTTGAAAAAAAAAAGACTTATTTATTTTAACAACAAAAGATCTGTCAACCAAAATACTTTGAAACCAATTGGTATAAAAAGAAGAAATACCATAGGATTTGAGTTTGTACAGTAAAAGCGGTAGATGAACACTGTCGAACGCTTTGGAGACGTCGAAATAAATGCGAAGGAGATAAATATTTGTCAACATAGGAGTACAAATGCTTAAAAATATTTTTTTCAAAGATTTTAGAAAAGACAGATAGAATTGAAATTGGTCTGTAATTAGACACATCAAATTTGGAACTTCTTCTTTCACTCACCTTTTCCCAATTTTATTTGGGGTTGGCGTTCTCTTCTCTAATTCTGCCCCGCCATACCTTCCTATCTAACGCTTCCTCTCGTCTCCAACCTTTTTCTCTCATATCTTCTCCGACCTTATCCTTCCATCTCAGCTTTGGTCTCTCTCTCTTTCTCTTCCCCTCTATATCCATTTTCTCTACCTTTTTGGCCACGTAACTCTCATCTCTCCTCTCAACATGCCCAAACCATCTCATTCTACTCTCTTGTATTTTCTTTCCCAATGGCCCCACTTTCACTGTTTCTCTGATTTTCTCATTTCTCACTCTGTCTCTTTTTGTTAATCCACACATCCATCTCAACATCCTCATCTCAGCTACCTCCTCTACAGCTACCTCCTACCTAACACATAATAATTTTATTAAATAATGAACACCAAGGAGACGCCAGGATATGTTTGCAGCAATTAATTATGAATGTTGGAATGTCGTCAGGTCCAACAGAAGTAGAAGATCGAATTTCCTCAATTGCATTTAGCACGTCACTATCCGATATGAAAGGAATATTTAAACAATCATTGACAGATAGAAGAGAATTGAAATTTGCAGGATCAAGTGAAGGAAGAGTATCAAGATCGACATACACAGACTAAAAGTATTCACCAAAACGATTAGCAATGTCCTCATCTTCATGAAGAATCTGCCCATTCGATTTTGTGATCACATCAAAAGGAACTCTGGGGTTGGTATATTTTCCAACGTAATACGAAAATTTGTCAGGACGGGTAATGAAAGATCTTTGGATGGATAATTTATAATATTTCTCGTCCTTCTTTAAGGAAATTTTACTGAGGTTACGAAAATGAGAAAATTCTTCATAGTGACGCCGGGATTTAGATTTTTTATATTTCCGATGACAGCGTTCCTTACTTTTTAAAAGGGAAATTATGGTAATACCGACAAGTGGTAGCATTATTAAATCAAGTATTCCTTAGAAGATTATCCCTTAGATTCCTTTTTTCCCATTCTATTTTATTGCCTGGTGATATTTTTCCCTGAAATTTGATTTCCACAAAAGTGACACATAATAACACAAAGAATTATACATTTCGGAGAGCAATTGGTGCAATCCATACACGATATTAATGGTTCCGAGAACTATGAATAAAAAATAAATGCTGTTTCTTTGTGTTATTACGACACAACTTTGGTGCTTACTGCAGCATTGTAGGATTTTTCCAATATCAATCATTATCCAATTTCTTTGATTTTTTTACAAATTTACCTATAATGCTGGCACTGGATGGCTAAACGCATTTATCTCCATAACTACTCATTGTCCTCACGAGGCTAAGTGCGCTCCGAAAACATCCAAACCAAAATGGCAAATTATTGCCCCTGTCAGGCTTCGAACCCCGGTCTCCCAAGTGCAAGACTAGTGCAGTGACCACTAAGCCATGGGAGCCAGTTCTGATAACTATAGACCTCACTTAATTTAGACGAGCACGAAGTGAGACAGAAATGGAGAAAACATAATCATAAGAAATGTCAAGCTTCGAACAGTTTATATTTTACGTAACTGCGACTCTCGCAACTTGCAAATTCACACATTTCGCATTAAGATGTGAAAGTATTTGTGTAGCTATGACTTAAATTGAATAACTATATGCAATTTTTTTTTACGGACAAAATGCCAATAAAGGTCTGCAATTATGACCCATCCACGATCAAAGTTCAACCAATTTACCAATCAGAGAACGAAATGAAAGTTCATGCCAAGTTTTATTAAAAGCGTGCAAGACGTTTTATTAAAATCCTTGGTAAAAAAAAAATTAAACAGACAAACAAAAGGTTTAGGGTTAAAACAAGCCTGACCCTAAGGGTCATTTTGATGTCAACTTGCAGGGCGGTACCCAAGATATTTTTCGGGGGGGGGGGCGAANGGGGGGGGGGGTCCGAAGTATTGACAGCCAAGTCAGGACTAACTCCTGAAAATGATTATCATAGAAGGTGATGTTGTTTTTGTTGTTGCTGGTGTTGTTGTTGCTGCTGCTGATGTTATTGCTGTGGTTGTTTTTGTTGTTGCTGCTGTTGTTGATGTTGTTTTTCTTTTTAAAAATTAAAAAAAAAAGATTGAAAATTCGGGGGGGGGGTCTGGACCCCATGGACCTCCCCCTACGGCCTTGTCAACTTGTTTTTTTAGGAGCCTGATGTATTTCATTGAATATCAGAGAATTCTTCATTGTATATTCCAGAAATTTCCATCGCATATTGGAGAACTTTCCATTATATTTCACATAACTACAATAATTTTTTTTTTTTTTTTGCTTAACGTCTCTTTAACATCTATCGTTCATTGGAGACGGTGGTTTCACCCTCGATTCGCTAGAACTCAGCCTGGGTTGGTCCAGAAAAGTAGCCAGCATCACGAGGGCGCCAACCCACATGGTACAACCTCGCTGGACGTTGCTTAATTTCAGTGATCCAACGGGAACTGGTGTATTTAACGTGTCATAGACGCTGGCTGGTATAATAAACTATTTGCTTACCTGATTAATTCATCAACATTGCTGTGCAATGTAGATTTTCTCAATGCCAGTTTAATATTTTGTGAAATTATATTAATATCTTTATTCAACGCATCCACACTGTCATATTGATATGGAGGTACACTGTTGCCAAAAAATCCATGAAAGATTGTGTCAGCTCTTAAACTGTACTCATTCTTTCCAAATGGACAACCGAACCTTTTACCTTGACCTGAAATTTAAGAGGACAAAAATATTTTTTGATCTAGGGTCCAATATGAGTTGTGGGTGGTAAGGCGCTACGACTAGTTCAAACACAGCCAACCCATGGAATTTTAGCCCAATGAATTTGAGATATTTACCTTATGTATGAATACTAGCTGTCTCGCCATTGCTTCCCTACAGCCTATAGATTGGCGCCTTAGAGGTATGGCCGTCCCCGTGCTAATAGTGTTCTATGATTCCCCTTGCAAAATTCGGTCATAACTCGAAAACGGCTGGACCGTTTTTTGCAAACTATGTTCCAAATTAAGGTTTAAAAAAACACCTAAAACTTTCTCGCTTTGAGTTGATATTGAAGTGATCAACCTGTATATGGAATATTATGTGGACGTCCTGTATACTCTCATATCCATTTTTGATTTCTCCTTCTTTCTTGGAATTCGAGAATAAGTTATTTTTAGTCTTGCAGGAGTGAAGGGGGTTCATTCATTATGAAATATGAATGAATTATGAACGACGTATTATTTTATTTTTCTCATTGATTCGAGAACAACGTAGAGTGTTCGCGTACTGGATCGTTCGAGAAGGATCCAGGTATTTTGTTAAGTAGGTATAAATAGGAGACACACGTAGGAAACGAGTATTTATTTGAGTGATAAACGGAGCGAGAATAATTTTAGAAGCGAGATCGATAAGTGATAATTTCGTTCAGTGAGTGATTAATTCGTGTGTATTTTCGGGGGTTTTAAATACGGTTGTTGCGAACAGTATTCGAATTTTTGTGTTACGTTTTTTTTTTTTTATTTATTGTAATTACTATTTTTTTTTTTTTAATAAATTATTTTAGGATTTATTTTATTTATTTTTAAAGATAGTTAACGCGTTTCAAATTCACGACAACTGAATCCTCGAACCCTTAGTCTACAACAATATGTTGTCGCGACAAAATTTTAAATATTGAACCATGACCGGCTAAATTCGGTCAAAAATCGAAAAATCGGCCGTAACTCGAAAACGTTTCGACATTTTTGAATTCGAATAATTTTTCCTGGGTTTCAGTCCATGTATTCGGGGGGGNGGGGGGGGGGGGGCTCATTCTCATAAATTTTTCGATATCTCTTACCGTTTTGGCCAAACAATAAGTAATATATACACACTTTTATCGTTATATATCGTTATAATAGCACCCAAAAACTGGCGACTCTTTATTTATTTAGATTGTGGGTAAAA
This sequence comes from Pachypsylla venusta, assembly GCA_012654025.1. Classification (NCBI taxonomy): domain Eukaryota; kingdom Metazoa; phylum Arthropoda; class Insecta; order Hemiptera; family Aphalaridae; genus Pachypsylla; species Pachypsylla venusta. The sequence continues at coordinate 33,855,075 of CM022878.1, read as the reverse complement.
CTCAAGATCAAAATGCTGAGTTGCTACATATTTTCCATTCTTTTATATGGCTCTGGAATAGCCACGGGCGAAGTAGGAATAAAAGAATTGGACTACTTTGCAATACATCCTTAAATAAAATTGGCATATCCTATAATATTTACATTTGCAGCGATTCCTCTTACCGTGGCTATTCCAGAGCCATATAAAAGAATGGAAAATATGTAGCAACTCATCGATAAAGGTTAACATTTGAGTTTTTCAATTGTGATGGAGATTTTTTTTTAAGTTTTCAATGTTTCGAGACGTAATCTTTTTTTTTTAATTTAGCTTAAAGACCTTTAACATCTATTGGTCATTCAAGGCGGGGGGTTTACTCTCCATTCACTGGAAACTTGCAAACCGGGTACCCACAATGACCTCAGCCAGCCTGGATTGGGCCGGAAAAAATCCAGCATCACGAGGGTGCGAACCCACGTGGACACCCACATGGTACAATCTCGCTGGACGTTGCTTAACTTCAGTGATCCTACGGGAACTGGTGTATTAAACGTGCCATAGACGGTGGCTGACGTAATCTTTCTATGAATGAAAAAATCGATTTTTCAGTAATAAAAATGTTTTCTTGAGTATCATTTCTTTATCTTACGGAACAGCGAAGATTGTTTTGTCGCCCCCAAATTATTGCGCCCGGGGCGACCGCCTCCCCGGCTCCCTAGGTGCGCCACTGTTGAGTACGCTTGAAGGAAAAATTGAAGACAAACCACAACCCAAAGTACTTACCCTGTTTAAAATGAATGGTCACTATTATAACAAATAAGGAACAAACTGTTTTTGTAATGGAACCCATTTTTGTGATTCAGAATGTTCGACTTCAGAGTAAAAACACAGGAATAGTTTGAGTGCTGCAGGCTGAGGTGTATTCTGTACGTAACATACAATCTACTTATTCAACCAATAAAGTATGGTACACGTATAGGTAACACATATGTAACAAAACACATTTTTACTTTCCTCATTCTATAGAAAGGCAAGTATTGTATACCTAATCAAGCGAAATTGTCACTGCAGAGTTGTCAATATCAAATCATGTTTTGAGATCCCAGCAGGGTCGGATACAGAAAATATTTGAGTGGGGGGGGGGCGGTGAGGATTAACTTTGAAAATAAGTTTAAATTAAATAAGAATACAACAGTATAACATTGTCACATTGGCAGAGTTTTTTTTTGTATACTTTGAATGGATAAAAATCTTTTTAAATCAGAAATTTGTGTTTAACTAATGTATACCATGTACTTATGTATGTGGGGTTGTCTGTTACAATATTACAGCCCAAACGGTAGCAGATAGCGAAAAATTGATGGGAATGTACCCCCCCACCAATATCATGGTCTACGACCTCAGGAAAATTATCAGAACTAAAATGTGTCGAGCTGTTTTCGAGTTACGTCCAAATTTATAATTTATTCACCAAAATCGGACTGTCATGGTCCGATATCTTAAAATTTGTCGCTACAACATATCAACTCAAAGCGGGAAAGTTTTAAGTGGCCCTTTAGTCCTTATTTTAGGACATTTTCTGCAAAGGTAGGGTCAGCCATTCCAGGTTACGATTTATAGAAACCGGGGGAACGGGTAAAATAAAATTTAGAAAATACTAAAAAGTCAGAATGTCCGTGCCCCTAAGACGCCTGGCGAAAAGTTTAAATCTTGGGTTTTAAAGATTGCAATATACAGGGTGGACGCAAACCAATACCCCCCCCCCCAAATTCCATTGTTCTTGAAAAAAGGTAGCAATATAAGAATCGTAGCGAAGCATGGGCGAAATAGCTAGTGTAGAATAAAGTACATAATTACCGATTTGTTAGTAAAAAACGTGTTTTATTTAAACAACGAATTTTAAGTGGAACCATTTAGTGACAATTGATCTAAGCCATGAATATATATTTTTAACATTTACCTTGATTTGTCAACGCAGATAGAACAATGTATAAATACCTATCCACAAAGCAGCCCAAGACACGTGTTTCGTTCTTGTTTGAACTCATCAGTTAGGCACAGCTAGGAATTGAACCCGGGACCCTTGGATTTGAGAGGCAGAGACTTAACCATCAAGCCACCAATGCTTGGTGAAGAGATACGGATACATTGTAACATTTAATTTGTTACTATATCTTCACATGTTTTATTTGTTTCCCACCACCCTTAGTACCCAAAAACCAAATTTTCCGAACATGTCCGATTGTCCGAATGACCCTGGATTACAATTGATTCGGATATTCGGCATTCTACTGTATACCTGTGCAATGAAGATTAACTACAAAGTCAACCTTAACTAGAAACGAACGCAATGGAAAGGTTCGCCATTTGTTAATAATTGATAGTACCAAAATACGGCAGTACGAGAAAGTAAATACACATAACACTAATGAAGTAAAGAAAATACTATATCTGCACTTGTTTTTAGTCAAGTGAAGATATAGTATTTTCTTTACCTCATTATGGATTTACTTGACATAGTATCCCAATTCAACAAAATTTTATAGTCAAGTGAAGATATAGTATTTTCTTTACCTCATTATGGATTTACTTGACATAGTATCCCAA
>CM022878.1:33832949-33844767 GCA_012654025.1 Pachypsylla venusta | reverse complement strand
TTTTAATAAATTTCTTTTATGTTTCTATGCCAATTTCATTTAAGGATGTATTGCAAAGTAGTCCAATTCTTTTATTCCTACTTCGACCGTGGCTATGCCAGAGCCATATAAAAGAAAGGAAAATATGTAGCAACTCAGCATTTCCATCTTGAGTTTTATCCACAAGCTAAATAAATAAAGAGCCCCTTTACACCGGCAGTTTTTTTGGGTGCTATTATCTATAATACTTATCTATAATAATAGATAATATTATAGATAATTATCTATAATAATAGATAATATTATAGATAATTATCTATAATAATAAAACTCAATGTAACGATAAAAGTGTGTATGTATTACTTATTGTTTAGCAAAAAAGGGTAAGAGATAACGACAAAATTTATGAGAGTGACCCCCCCCCTCCGAATATATGGTCTGAAATACCAGAAAAAAATTATCAGAATTATAAAATGTCGAAACGTTTACGAGTTACGGCGAATTTTTGGATTTTTGACCGAATTTAGCCGGTCATGGTCAGATATTTTAAATTTTGTCACGACAACATATCAACTCAAAGCGAGAAAGTTTTAGGTGTTTTTTTAAACCTTATTTGGAACACAGTTTGCAAAAAACGGCCAATCTATAGGCCGTAGGAAGCAATGGCGAAACAGGTAGTATTAATATATAATGTAAAAATCTCAAAATCATTAATTGGGCTAAAATTCCATGGGTTGGCTAGTCGGAGTGCCTTACCACCCACAACTCATATTGGACCCTAGATCAAAAAATATTTTTGTCTTCTTAAATTTCAGGTCAAGGTAAAAGGTTCGGTTGTCCATTTAGAAAAAATGAGTACAGTTTAAGAGCTGATACAATCTTTCATGGATTTTTTGGCGACAGTGTACCTCCATATCAATATGACAGTATGGATGCGTTGAATAAAGATATTAATATAATTTCACAAACTATTCAAATGGCCTTGACAAAATCTACATTACATAGCAATGTTGATGAATTAATCAGGTAAGTAAATAGTTCATTATACCAGTCAGCGTTTATGACACGTTGGTGACACCAGTTCCCGTTGGATCACTGAAATTAAGCAACGTCCAGAGAGGTTGTACCATGTGGGTTCGCACCCTCGTGATGCTGGCTATTTTTCTGGCCCATCCCAGACTGGGTTTCCAACTAAACCCCCGTCTTGAATGATCAATAGGTGTTAAAGAGACGTTAAGCCAAATTAAAAAAAAATGTAAATAGTTACCTGATTAATTCCTCCCAGCCAGCGTCTATGACACGTTGAATACACCAGTTCCCGTTGGATCACTGAAATTAACCAATCTGGTTGTACCATGTGGGAATTCACGCCTCGTGCTACTGGCTATTTTTTTGGCCCAACCCAGCGAATGGAGGGTAAAACCTCCATTCGCTGGGTTTGCAGCGAATGGAGGGTAAAACCACCGTCCCGAATGACCAATAAATGTTGAAGAGACGTTAAGCCAGAAAAAAAAAAATAAAAANACGTTCTTATTGCAAGCTGAGTGTGATGCGCACTCTGCCACAGAGACGTCTAATCAGACTCATTGATCAGACGAGAATCCAACGTGGTAAATCTTTGGTAGGAGGTTCAAACCAGAAGAAATTATTTCAAATTGTAATACATAATTATTGTGAAATATTAGGTATGGAATACCTATTTTTTTTTTTAAAAAAAAAAAAACGAGAAAACAACAGCAGCAACAACAACAATAACATCAACAGCAGCAAATACAACAACAACAAAAACAACATCAACAACAGTAGCAACAAAAATAATCACAACAACAAAAATAACCACAACAATAAAAATAATCACAGCAACATCAACAACAGCAGCAACAACAACATCAACAAAAACAACAGCACACATCACCTTCCATAATAATCATTTTCAGGTGTTAGTCCTGGCTTGGCTGTCAATGCTTTGGACACCCCTCCACCCCCCACCCCGAAAAATATCTTGGGTACGGCCCTGCAAGTTGACATCAAAATGACCCTTAGGATCAGGCCAAGAAGTGGAAAATTTTAGAGGACGAAGTGATGAGGTCTTGTTTTAACACCAAACTTTTTGTTTGTCTGTTTGATTTTTTTTTTTTTACCAAGATACGCCTTTAAATTTTGATGAACTTTTATTTCGTTCATCTGATTGGCTGAACTTTGATCCTATAGTTAGGTAGGTCAAAATTGGAGACCTTTAATGGCATTTTTCGTGTAAAAAAAACATGGCATAGTTATTCAACTTAAGGCATAGGTATACAAATACTTTCATAGCGAAACTAGCAGGATACGCCCGCTTCGCTTGGCGCCTCCGCGATAAAAAGCATATGTACTTTCCTAAAGTTTAGTCTATCTCCATACCAAATTTCATCAAAATCGGTTCAGTAGTTTAAGCGTGAAAGCGTAACATACAAACATACAGAGTTACTTTCGCATTTATATATTAGTATGGAATGGATGTGTGAACACGCATCCGACCCCCCCGCATATTGAAGGGGGAGTCTCGTGGCGATTCCAAATCGTAATTAGACCCTAAATTTGAAGTCTCTGGCTCTTACCATTCTCTTTTTAGACAGGATTAATGAAAACCGCTTTAAAGCGGTAAAAACCGCCATGGGTATATTTGATTGAACCCAAAAGTTTCGAGGCACAATTAGAGCCCAGATGGGACCTATATACCAAATTTAATCCAAATCGGTCAACGCTAAAAGTGCCCATCACCAAGGGCATAGCCAGCTTCTGGCCTAGGGGGGGCAGCTGAGATCTTCATGTCGGGAGGGAGGGGGGGTCGATAATGTAAATTGTTACTTATTTAATAATAAGCCCCCAGGGGTAACTGATGATTAAGTTATTGGGGAGGCACCAGGGCCTGAGCAAGTGGTTGATGATCCCTGAATAGCTGCAAGTATCAATAACGTCCCAGGAAGTAGTGCGCGGTAACATTTTAATGCCATATGAACATCAACTGCAATCTCCCAATAGAGAAAAAACGATTTTTATTAAGACCTCGGAAAAACGCTACCTCCTGGGGGCAGCACCAGGATACCTCTGGAGTCACCCCTAGAAGTGATCGCAGGGAGACAAGAAGAATGCGGCAGACTGCGACCGGGGTACCGGAAAACAATCAAAATGCCGACACAAACGATCACAATCAAAATACATCCAGAAGGACTGTGACTGCTAGGAGTGCTTCTCAGTGAGGCAGTGTCTTATTACCTGAGACCACCTTAGCAGGAAGAAAACGTATGCGTATGAAGTGGGCCCAAGATATTAACACATACATCATGCGCACATATTACTATATCACACGACCCAAAACAAATTCAACAGCTTTCCGCCAAAAACTACACCAAGCGTTTGTTGTAGAATACCCCAATGTTACGGTTACTGAACAAAGAATTGCAGATCAAAGACAAACTATTGTCAACAATAAACTTTTAACCGATGAACTCTAGAGACAATCAAGAGAAGAACACAATGGTAGAAACTCAAAGTGACAACATAAGAGTTATCGACACTCAAGAAGATACAGAAAATATCGAAACGACAACACAGTCAACCAATGACAGAATAAACGCCAACGATGAGATAACTCTTCAACTCAAGGATTTGTTGTCTACAACTCAAATTAAATACAAAGGAATGGTCCACCAAAAAGCCCGCATATTCCAAAGCAGAAAACATCAATCAATATTGCCAAAACTGTTGATACGTTAAACATACACGTAATACCTGAATTCTTTAACATTCAAACATTTACTAATCTACACGACCTGGTGTATTAACAGCGGCTATTGTGAATCAAACTGCCAGCGTGGAAGAAGAAACAAATTAATAAAGTTGAAATAAAAAGAGCTGGGATAGCAAGACTTATAGAATATACAAATTGAAATATGGGTAATAAGTTGATGAAAAAGGTGAACAAAATATTTGAGAAATATAAAATCCACACACCAAGAGATAGCCCTAGTACTGTACCACAAGACTTCTTAGACATCTTGCAACAAAAGTTATCTGTGTTCAGTTCCAGACTAAAGAGGTATACGAAATGTGATAGGAGAAAACAAGAAAACAGCGAGTTTCAGAACAACGAGAAAAAAATTTATAGAAAGATTAAATGGGCCTGCAGGCATACACAATAAAGAACAAATTACAGAATATTGGGAATCAATATGGAACCGAGAGGCGCCATGTGATCTTGAAACTAGCTGGATAAAGAGAGAAGAAGAAGAAATTACCAATATAACATCTATGACAGAACCAGCGGTATCAGAAGAAGTATACTAAAAAAAATAACCATGAAAAGTCATAATTGGAAAATCCCTGGCAGTGATAAAATTCGCAACTATTGGTATAAAAAACTAACTAACACTCACATCAAGCTAACTCAGTTTCTCAATGAATTCATTAAAAACCCAGACCAGATTCCTCCATTTATAATGGAAGGCGAAACATATCTACTACCAAAAGGCAAGTTCACCAGAGATCCCCTATACTTCACGTGCTTTCTGACTATCTATAAGATCATGACATCATGCCTTACTAATCTCTTAAACAAACATGAAGAAAACCAAAATATAATGGGTGAGGAACAGAAAGGATGTCGGAAGGGCGCTAAAGGATGTAAAGAGCAACTTATCATAGACTCAGTACCTAATACTCAGAGAAGTCAAGAAGAAAATACAAAAACTATTTTGTTGTTAGGTGAATTACCAGAAATCTTATGTCTTGCAACTATACAAAATCCACCCCATATGGATGGAATGTCTTCACCAAATGATGCAATCCTGAAACACCACCATACACCTAACGAGAAAACAAACATCTATAACCAGGGAGATTCTTTGAGTCCTTTGTGTTTTGCCTAGCAATAAATCCTCTTTCCAAAATGTTCAATAGAACGAAAATAGGATACACCTTAAATAACCAAGTGAAACACACCATCTCACACCAGTTCTACATGGATGACTTGAAACTATACGCAGTATCCCATGATCAACTGAAAGAACTAGTCGGAATAGTGGAACAGTTCTCCAGAGACATATGTATGTAGTTTGGGCTTGACAAATGCAAGGTGGTAAATATCGATAAAGGAAAGAGCCAAACCGGCAAAATTCAACAAGCAGAAGGAGTTTTACAATGAAAAAATATACGGAAAAACAGATGGAAACTATACGTTTGTTAATTTTTTTTATATTTTCCCACCAAATTTACCTAATACGATTCAACGATGCGACAAATTTGCCACAGTTACATTTGATTGTTCACAGTTGGCTGTTGGATTAGGGACAATATGTTGTATTTATCGTATTTCGGTACTTGATGACTTTTTTGCTTTCAAAAATCATTTTATCTAGTGTAAATCTAAGTTGCCCCTTCTGCGCTGAATACTCTTGGAGATTTCTAGGGGGGAGCTGCCCCCCCCCGTTCCTACGCCCATGCCCATCACGGCGTACGGCGGACAAACGGAATTTTTTTTATTAGATTTTTGCATTCTACGTACCTTGAAACGTATACTATCAAATTTTGAGGGGGGGGGTACATTNTACTATCAAATTTTGAGGGGGGGGTATTTTTTTTTTTCGTGACGATTCCAAAGGTTCATGATTGAAAATAATAAACCAATATCACCAAGCTATAAAATAGAATGAACTTTTTATTTTCAAAATTATCATAATTTTATTACAAACTTGATTTTATTATACTTGATTTAATTGTTCTCAGGAGGCTGAGTTACCCCCACAAGCACTCAATACGAGTAGAAATTTTCGACCCGGTATATATGTTACGGTCCAAGTAAACAATGACCGGTTATTGTATACAATTCCCAGAGTCTTTGGTCAAAGTAGGAAATAATCTTTAAAAATCATTTATTTCCTACTTTTACCGGTCATTGTATACAATGGCCAGAGGTGCTTGGCCAATGTAAGAAATTCAAATTTCAACGATCGACACGCAAGCCCAGTGCGTTTGTTTATCACGTGCATCGAGGCGTGACCGATCAAAACGTTTCCTAACCTCTCTGGGGGGAGGGGGCGTTTATCTTAACGCTTATATAAAACAATAAATAAAAAAAATAAGATAACCCCCACTAGNAGATCCCCCCCCCCAGAGAGGTTGGGAAACGTTTTAATCGGCCATGTCTCGATTATACTCTTGCTCCATTCTTGAGAATAATTTCCAATTATCTACTTTTACCGTAACATTAACATAAGCAACATTTGACCAAACACCTCTGGCCATTGTATACAATGACCGGTCAAATTAGGAAATAAATGATTTTTAAAGATTATTTCCTACATTGACCAATTGTTGGGAATTGTATACAATAGCCGGTCAATGTATACAATTCCCAATTATCTACTTGTACCGTAACATATATATTCCTGGTTGCAAGTCCAGTATGATGCACACTTAGCTACGTAGAAATGTTTAATTTCAGATTTCATGAAGCCTATACTAAAAGACCACGTTCATTTTATAACACAACCCTAGAACAAGTTTTTGACCAATACCATCCGAAGTTTAGACAATACACAGATTTGGCGTTCATTGTTGACATATTCGACAGACTTGCAACAGTTGAAAACAGAACAAATAGTGAAAGAAGTAGTTATATTGTGACGGCGGATATGTCATTAAAGGTTAATGAAATAGACGCCATTCTGAATGTGAATAATTTCAATCCAGCATACCTCAAACACGATCATAATGCAGGTTTGTTAAAGAAAAACACCGCCAATTTAGCACATGTGTGTAGAAATCTAGACGCACGGCAGTGCTCCAGGCCAAGTTCCAAGTCTGGCGACTTGGAACTAATAGATGCATATTGTACTAAGGAATGTATGTTACAACATTTAAATGATCTATCCCTTGTAGAACGGGATATCTGACGGTGTGTAAAACCTGATTAACATGCGCGGAGGGCACGTGCCGCCTCCAGTTTTTTTTTTTTTTTTTTTTTTAATCAAATGAATGGTGATCCGCTGTGTCTTTTATCCCATTGAGGGGGGGGGGGGGCACGGGCCCCTAAATAATTCCCAATCCTGATACTAAATAGAAATACGTAGGTAAATAAAAATTCTGTCATCCGTCATGGCACTTTTTTTTGTCATCACACTTATAATATCGCTTATCACCCTTATGAAAGGTATTTGTGGTAAGCTCTACAGATTTTAACAAATTAGGTATCATACCTCGATAAACATTGCATTAAAAAGTATTGCCCAGGACTCGAACCCCCAGTCCCTCGGTTACGAGTCCCTACCCCTCCCCCGTCCAAATTTTCTATTAAGTATATTGTGCGATCCCCCAAAACAAGAGGGCTATATCCGCGCATGCTGATTGATTGCTTCGTGTAAAGATAGACTGGTGCTTTCTGGAACTTGGCCTGGCGCACTGCCGTGCGCTCAGATTATCTTGTTTTTGGTTTATTATTTTCATATACAAAAATACCCTCTCCCCCCTCAAAATTTGATGTTTTACGTTTCAAGGTACCTATATAGAAAAAAAAACCTTTGTAGGCTTTCCGTCGTCATAACTCCGATATTGTTCATCATCATATAGGTTAACAGCTGTGGGGCTGGTTTGCAACATTTCGCCATGAGTTGTTTTACTTGAGAATCCTTACTAGTCCAGTCAATGAATGATCAAAATAGAGGTGTAGAGTGCATTGGCTGGAAACTAAGGAATTTTTTCAGAAGTTTGTTTGGTGTGGGGGTGAGCCAAATGCAAGGGACCGTGGCGAAGGTCACTTTTTTTAAGTTTTCCCCTATATCTCGAAAATGGTTACTTGTACAAAGTATTCTCGGTAAAATTGGAGCCATCTAAATTTCCTACAAGTTTTCTTCTATTCATTTTTTCCACCCCTCATAGTTTTCAAGATATCTTCCCACCCCCCATCGCATATTTTTGGGAAAATGTAAAATTTATCCCATTTTTCGTTAAATTTTGGTCTGTAGCACACCAATGCTTCGTTTCACAGCAATAACCCGGGAAAAGAAGTTATAGAGGATCAAATTTGCTTTTAAAAAATATTCCTTTTTACATTTTATTATTAGCTCTTCAAAAAATACAGCCCCTTTTATGGCATTTAGCAATAATATAGATTTTGTCAAAAAACTGTTCGTTTCAGTTTTCCACAGCTGTCACCTTTTACATAACCAGTTATATAAAATGTGTATATACTCTCAAATGTTGAGAATAAGGTTTATGATCGTTTAATATGCATTTAAATGACCAGCTAGGATAAGTGAGTCTTTATTTAACTCCACAATTTTGCACTAAAAAATTCACCCAAATTTATGAGACCCAAATTTAAAATGGGGCGAATTTTGTTCAAAAATGGTACAGATGGATGCATATACTGACTTTACATTTTATTTTCGTGAATAAAGTTGGTGGTGATAGAAAATGTAGACTTTGTCACTTCTACATTTGCAGAGTGTTATAATGTAAACTATTACCATGCAAAATTATTGGAAATTTGAATCCAAAAAATCACGGATATCTCGTAGGTAATTTTTTCTTATTGCCTCGTGCTGAGTGTCCTAAAACCAGCAAACACACTTTTTGCTCCGTTGAAACATAAATATTTCCTGACAATTGTGGTATGTCATTAAACATTTGAGTGATAATTTCCGGCAGCCACACTTTCCACTACTGCAGTTCTAAGTACAGCGGCATAAAATCATTTTTAAAATTTAGTCGTGTACTTGAGCATCTACATTGTGCACTGGAACCAGTTGCTTGTTAGCGGTCACTTTCCATCCCCCCCCACTGCTTACTCGACCTCAGCCTGGGATGATGAGGGTCTAGAAAATACTTCTTCTCTCTTTTGTATTTCTGGTGACTTCCTACAGAATTTTAGATACCCTACTTTGCTCTTTCTAAATGCTCATGATGTTGTATCGGATTTTATCTTTCATTCCAAGCTGCTACAGTTCTGCCACGACAAGTTTTCACGAGTAAGATGTCTTGGTCAGTTGGGGTTTTACCCATCAATATAACTAAGAGGACTTCGCAAATAACTGCACTGAGCTAGTTTCAGATAAATGAATTGCTCAAAATTAAACATCAGGATACTAATTATGCGGCTTTTGTTTGGAACGTTCGAAAGAAAATCCTGATGTTTTGTAGTAATATCTGTCTACCAGTTAAAATGTATATCCCTAATCTCTTCGTACTAAAGCGTTGTCCTCGTTCCACTAGCTTCGTGCTATATGAGTGGTGGTGTGGCATATCCATCAAAAATCAAACTGACATCACTCCCTCCAGGACAGTGGGTCTTGACAAATCGTATATATCTATCACAAATAGAGATAATGGAGGATCCTGTGCCAAATATTTTTTTATCCGAGAAATCCGCCGTCTACAAATATGTACGAGTTTGTCAGTTATACATCCTTCGTAATTGGATCAGAGAGCATAGTACTGACTTTTTTTAATTTTCTCATAGCACTTTCATTGCAGAATGCTAAGGGAAACTGGGCCAATCCATATTTTATGAAACATAATGATAAATATCATACTATTCTGTACCTATATACATCGGCAGGTTCTTATAATTCTTCTGATATTATAAATGCAAAAATGCGTTTGTTGGTTTTAGGACACACAGCACGGGACAATGAGAAAAAAAAACATGTATTGTCCGTGATTTTTTTTTGTCTCTAATTTTCAATAATTTTGCATGGTAATAGTTGTAAAAGTAAGATGTAAAGTCAGAATATGAATCCATCTATACCATTTTCGAACAAAATTCGCCCAATTTAACAGTAAAAGTCTCAAAAAATGGGTGAATTTTTTAGTGCAAAATTGTGGAGTAAAATAAAGACCTCACTTATCCTGTCTGGTCATTTAATTGCATATTAAGCGATCATAAACCTTATTCTCAACATTTGAGAGGTCCTCGGATTTTGCATACTCAAGTCCACCCATCGCCCAGTCTATATAGAAATCTAGGCGCACGGCAGTGCGCCAGGCCAAGTTCCAAGTTTGGCCACCGCATATTGCACTAAGGAATGTAGTTATAAAATTTAAATGATCTATCCCTTGTAGAACGGGATATCTGACTATGTGCAAAAACCGGTGAATTGCTTCGTGTAAAGGTTGACTGGTGCTTTCTGGAACTTGGCCTGGCGCACTGCCGTGCGCTCAGATTATCTTCTTAGTGGTTTATTATTTACATAGGAAAAAAAACGTTTGTACGCTGTACGTCGTCATAGCCAAATATCTCCGATACTGTTCATCATCATAGGTTAAAAGCCAAGGGGCTGGTTTGCTACATCTCGCCATGAGTTGTTGTACTTGAGAATCCTTATGGATAATGCAGTAGCTTCTCCTTTCTTTCTGCATGGGTAATGGAAGATATATTGATTCCGATCCTGCCCTTAGTCGCCTTTTACGACTGGCACGAACTTGAGTGCCTTGGAAGTATTCTTTTTATGTCCCCCAATCCACAGCGGACATAGGAAGAATATAATGCAGTAGCTTCTCCTTGTTTTCTGCATGGGTCGCTTTTTACGACTAAGAATGATCCAAGTCTACTTCTCAGAACTACTATTTTCTAATACGCTGATGAATTTGTTTCCCTTGCAGGTATACTGAAAATCCAAGTCAATAACAGACTGGGCTACTTTATCATCGACCCCTTCATTACTCAGACACGCATTGGGGTCGTAATGAGCGATAGTCAACCACTTCCTCGTAAGTGAATTTTAAACACTGGAAACTTCAAAGTGAGACCTACAATTTAGGAATCCCTTAAGCTTTACTTTCTTTATCCTCTAAATTTTCCCGTTATATAATAAGTAAAAAAATAAAGGATCAGAATTGCTGAAACTTTCGATGACGAAATTTCAATACCAAAAAACATTTTAGGTTCTTATAGGCCGAATCTCGGCCTATAAGATTTTGAAAAATTTGGGGGCACTGCCCTTCGGAGGGGGGNTTATTACAAGTTTTAAAACAAGATGATCAGGTGTTCACGTTAGTGTTGTAGTCATTTATAGAAAAAATATCTTAGTCAAAGTTTAAAAATTCAAAATTCCCCCCCCCCTCCAAAGGGCAGTGCCCCCAAATTTTTCAAAATCGAAAAGCCCTGAACACCAGCCATAACATATCACAATTTTACGTTTCTACAACAAACCGCTAAAAAGATAAAAATCATTTTCAAAAAATACAATATTGCCCCTGGGACCTCCAAAAACTATATAGCGAATTTCCTTCATGTACTAAACATATACAGGGTGTATCTAAATTACTCCGCCAAAAAATTATGGGTGCTAGAACACACCATTTTCTGTTGAAAATACCCTATGGCGGAAATGTACCGTTTTCAAAATGTCGGCTTTTTTGGTGTTATTTTCAAAATCCATGACCTTGCATTACTTCTTGAGGAATAACTTTTTTTTTTGCACATTGTATCAAAAAAATTCTTTTGCCCTGTGAGGAGTATCAAAATTTGCCATACAAAGAAATATGTTACATGGGACTGAACAAAAAGTTATAACCAATTTTTCCCAATTTTAAACAAAGAAAGTTCTAAAACTTTACCGGACTCGCCAAATACTTTGTGAAAAAGACCCGAAAAAATTTCCGCAAACCCGACGGCACTCTTTAGGGATAACATGTCCCTTTTTTTGGCTTTCCAAAAATATGAAAATTATTTAAATAAAATGCATATTGGGAAAGTTATGAATTGATTACTTGAGAAAGTCGTGGATTGCTTTGAACTGAGTACGTATAGTAAAAATTGAATAAATGAGTAGGTATCAATGCTAGCTCTTTGCCTGAGGAT
>CM022878.1:33822309-33832849 GCA_012654025.1 Pachypsylla venusta | reverse complement strand
CAGGAAATTCCTTTGTAAACCGGACCCAAATGTCCAATAAAATCTAACTCCAAAGTATTAATAAAGTAGGTATGTAATATGCATCACAAAGCAAATAAAAACGGAAATATTTATTTAGTGCATCTTTTTCCCTGAAGTTATGAAGTTATAACACTGAGAGTTAACGAGTTTGAATTTTGATATTTGCGGATTCATTTGAATTTAAGTCTCTAACTTCATGCAAGACTTCAGCGTCTTAGCAGTTGAAACTAGATTTCGTGTATTTTCTTCCCTGAAGCGGAACCGTTTTGGAACACTAGTAGTCAAAGAATGAATATATTTATTTTCCATTTAATTGCATGTACATATCTTCCTTTATGCAAGATTTAAGTGTCCTACCAGTTTGAACTAGTTTTCGAGCATCTACTTCCCTAAAGCGGAACCATTTTGGAGCGTCGGGTTTTGAAAGAGTTCAAACATAAATGATTTTAATTGTAATTGTATTAATTGTATGTAAATATCTAACTTTATGCAAGATTTCAACGTCCTACCAGTTTAAAAACTGTTTTCGAGCATCTCCTTCCCTAAAGCGGAACTGTTTTGGAGCACCGGGATTGTAAGAGTTCAAATATAATTTTTTTCCTGCTTAAGTGCATGTAAATATCTAACTTTGTGCAAGATTTCAGTGTTTTATCAGTGAAAACTACATTAAAATACGTTGTCTTGTCTTCCCTAAAGCGACACCGTTTTGGAGCATATTTCCCTTTACTTGGATGTCAATTGCTAACTTCATGCAAAATTTCAGCGCTCTAGGAGTACGGGAAGTGCCTGAAACTTTTGATGATGAGTGAATCAGTCAATATGTCAGTCAGTCAGTCAGTGAGTATCGAAAAGTGCAAGCTTTGAAATTACGAATCTCCTGCCCGGGTTAGAATTAACTTTTGAAGTTTATCTTATAGTATTGTACTATACTACGGAATGTATGTTCAAAATTTCAATGATCTATCCCTTGTAGAACCGGATATCTGACGGTGTGAAAAACCAGGTGAATTGCTTCGTGCGAAGATACACTGGTGTTTTCTGGAACTTGGCCTGGCGCACTGACGTGCGCTCAGATACTAGTTGTTTCGCCTTAGCTTCGCTACGGCTTATAGATTGGCGCCTTAGTGGCATGGACGTTCCCGTGCTAATAATAGTATTCTATGATTCCCCTTACAAAAATCGCAAACATCAGTCATAACTCAAAAACGGCTGGACCGTTTTTTTGCAAACTATTTTCCAAATTAAGGTTTAAAAAAACACCTAAAACTTTCTCGCTTTGAGTTGATATGTTGTCGCGACAAAATTTAACATATCGTACCATGACTTACCCTGTTTAATATGAATGGTCATTATTATAACAAATAAGGTACAAACTGTTTTTGTAATGGAACCCATTTCTATCTCAGAAAGATCCACGTCAGACTAAAAACAGAGGACTAGTTTGAGTGCTGCAGGCTAAGGTGTATTGTGTATTTAACAAAATATGATCTACTAATTCAACCAATAAAGTATGGTACACGTATAGGTGACGTGTGTAACAAAACACATTTTTACTTTCCTCATCGTATGGAAAGGAAAGTATTGTAAAAAATTGAGCGAAATTGTCGCTCTAGTAAGTGACCCATTAGAGAAGAAGTAATATGAGTTGCAAGCATAAATTAATTAAATAGGCATACAATAAGATAACTAGTAAGTGACCCATTAGAGAACAAGTAATATGAGTTGCAAGCATAAATTTATTATTTATTAGTGACCCATTAGAGAACAAGTAATATGAGTTGCAAGCATAAATTAATTAAATAGGCATACAATAAGATAACTAGTAAGTGACCCATTAGAGAACAAGTAATATGAGTTGCAAGCATAAATTTATTGAATAGGCATACAACACGATAACAAGTAAGTGACCCATTAGAGAACAGGTAATATGAGTTGCAAGCATAAATTTATTAAANCATTGAATGGTGTACCATATTTCTTTTCTCAGTGAATGGTGTACCATATTTCTTTTCTCATTGAATGGTGTACCATATTTCTTTTCTCAGTGAATTGTGTACTATATTTCTCTCCTCAGTGAATGGTGTACTATATTTCTCTCTTCAGTGAATTGTGTATTATATTCCTCTTCTCAGTGAATGGTGTACTATATTATTTCTCTTCTCAGTGAATGGTGTACTACATTTCTCTTCTCATTGAATGGTGTACTATATTTCTCTTCTCAGTGAATGGTGTACTATATTATTTCTCTTCCCAGTGAATGGTGTACTATATTATTTCTCTTCCCAGTGAATGGTGTACTATATTCCTCTGCTCAGAGAATAGTGTATGATATTTTTCTTCTCAGTGAATGGTGTACTATATTTCTCTGCTCAGTGAATGTTGTACTATATTTCTCTGCTCAGTGAATGGTGTACTATATTTCTCTGCTCAGTGAATGGTGTACTATATTTCTCTTCTCAGTGAATGGTGTACTATATTATTTCTCTTCTAAGTGAATGATGTACTACATTTCTCTTCTCATTGAATGGTGTACTATATTTCTCTTCTCAGTGAATGGTGTACTATATTTCTCTTCTCATTGAATGGTGTACTGTGCACTATATTTCTCTTCTCAGTGAATGGTGTACTATATTTCTCTCCTCAGTGAATTATATCCTATATTTCTCTCCGCAGTGTATGGTGTACTATATTTCTCTTCCCAGTGAATGTTGTACTATATTTCTCTTCTCAGTGAATGGTCTTTAATCAATCTCTATTTGTTATCGTTTTGATGCGACCTATGGTATCGTGTGAATTGCTCAATGTATTTAAATGCCATGCTAGATCTCACGGCTTGTAGCATATGTTTGTAGCAGATAGATGTATCTGCTACTCCTTGACAATGAACATAGAGGAAATGTTAACTCAATAGAACAGCAACATAGACCGATGAGAATTACTTTATTATAATGAGAACTAAATTATATATTAACCCTTAGCCAATGATCATACCACGATGAATACACCAGTTCCCGTCAGATCACTGAAGTTAAGCAACGTTGGACGTGGTCAATACTTGGATGGGTGACCGCTTCGGAACACCACGTATCGTTGGCTCTTTTTTTCCGGCCCAACTCAGGCTGGGTGAGGTCAATGTGAGTAGCTGGTTTGCAAGTTTCCAGCGAATGGAGGGTAAAACCCCCGTTTTGAATGACCAATAGATGTTAAAGAGACGTAAAGCTAAATTATATATATATATCAGAGCTTAATCTACACAAAACTGCATTAAAACTCTTCCAATGTGACACATGGGTTTATTATTTTACTCCCTAACCCCCTCCCACACACAAAAAATTGGGGGGGTAATTTTGTTTGTACAAACCAAAATTGAAGTCTCTAGCTCTTACCTCTTACAGTTATCTTTTTACGCAGGGTTAACCTCTAAAAAGCGGAAAAAACCACAGGCGGTATATTTGATTGCACCTTAAGTGCACCTCAGTAAGGCTCGATTGTTTCGAGCCTTACTGAGACCCCAAATATGGTATACATACCAAATTTCAGGTCTCTAGCTATTACCATTATCTTTTTAGAGAGGATGAGTGAAAACCGCTAAAAAGCGGCAAAAACTGCTAAGGGTGTATTAGATTGCACCCAAATGGGTGTTTCTTCCGGGGCTTGAGTCTTGTGGAGGAAACTTTTCCGGGATTTGGAACAGCATGCTTCGCTATGGCATCTAGATTGGCGCCTTAGAGTCATGGTAGTTCCCGTTCTAATAGTATTCTATCATTCCCTTTAAAAAAAATCGAAAAAAACGGCCGTAAATTGAAAACGGTTGGACAGTTTTTTTGCAAAGCATGCCCTAAATTAAGATTTAAAAGACCACCTAAAACTTTTTCGCTTTGAGTTGTTATGTTGTCGCGACAAAATTTAAAACATAGAATCGTAACCGGCTGAATTTGGTCAAAATTTAAAAATCGGCCGTAACCGAAAACGGTTCGATATATTTGAATTTCGATAAATTTTCTAAGGTTCTAGCCTTTTTTTTGGTGGGGTGGGGGGGGGGGGNTTGGGGGTTCCATTCCCATCAATTTTTCGATATCTCTTACCGTTTTTTATAAACAATTGGTGAAATTGGTCGTATAGTTTTTTTTTACCTAAACAATTGAGATTTAGATATGCGGTCAAACAGACGCCCATTCTTTGATTCTGTTTGATTTTAATAAGATTTTCAATTTTGCTCAAAAGTTTATTTTTGATGGAGTGAGATACATACCTATGGAATCTGTGGATCCGTTAAAACTATCTCAAGATCATTGCTCATCAGAATATAGGTAGGTATTATGGCTTCCTCGAACCTACATAGAAGGTGATAAGGGTTAAACATATATCTGAGAATAAGAAATATAGTAATTACGTAGCTCACTACTTACTCAGTAAATTAAGTACTACAGTACCTAACACATTAATATACAAGGTGGGGCAAAAGTCTGGAAACCCCTGAATATCTTTGGAAGGGCTTTATTTGTGAATTTGGTTACCAAACCTTCTTTTTAAGTGGCGCCAATTTTCAGGGCCGGTCCCCATGTCGGAGCCAGGGAGGCCAGATTATTTTTTTTAAATACGAACCTCCCTCTTGCGATATATTTTTGAAAAGGTCTTTTAATTACAAGCACTTTGGTACATCTTTTTATTGTTTGGCGTTAGAGAATGGCGGCTAATTTTGTACAAAGAATTGCCTAAATTTTCAATTCCTGAGTTATTGTAAAACTTCACAAAGGACCTCAACTAGGTAAAAATAATTACCAGTATTCTTTTCTTTCAATTGGAAAAGTGAATTTTCTCTTGTTTGGCGTTAGAGATGGCCAATTTTGTTTAATCAAAGGAAAAAGTATCTTTAAAATTAATACCTTGGAATTGAAGTTTTCTTTGTTCGTTCTTTTTATTTGATCGCAGATGATAAAAAAATTGTTCAAAGAGTTACCTTTTCCTGCACTTGTTTCCAGAAGACGCATTTGAAAGATATAAATTTTCCCAATCGACGGATCGGTAGGAGTGCAGGTGGTGTTCTAGTGATAATGTCGCCACCAAGATCGCCGGATCTCACCCCTCTAGATATTTTCTTGTGGGGATATCTGAAGGGTAAAGTTTACAAGAACAAAACCCACAACATAGATGAACTAATAAGAAACATTTGAGATGAAATTCTTCTGTGTAGGAGTTATGTCCTACAACTCCCGATATTTTGATCAACGTATTGAATGCAATCTACACTAGGATCGGTCATTGTGAAATCGTGCAAGGCCATCGGTTTGAACATCTACGTTAAAACTGTAAAGGAAAAAGTGCAGGAACAGGTAACTCTTTGAACAATCTTTTTATCATCTGCGATAAAAAGAACGAACAAAGAAAACTTCAATTCAAGGTATTAATTTTAAAGATACTTTTGCCGTTCATTAAACATAATTGGCCATCTCTAACGCCAAACAAGAGAAAATTCACTTTTTCAAACGAAAGGAAAGAATACTGGCCATTATTTTTTCCTAGTTGAGACCCTTTGTGAAGTTGTACAATAACTCAAGAAATTGAAAATTTAGGCAATTCTTTGTACAAAATTGGCGCCATTCTCTAACGCCAAACAATAGAAAGTTGAAATTTGTACCAAAGTACTTACAATTAAAAGACCTTTTCCAAAATATATCGCAAAAGGGGGGTTTGTATTTGAAAAAATTAACTTGGCCCCCCTGGCCCGACATGGAGACCGGCCCTGAAAACTTGGGCCCACTCAAAAATAAGGTTTTGTAACCTTAAATTACCATGCAAAATTTTAAATTCACACATGAAGCCCTTCCAAAGATATTCAGGGGTTTCCAGAATTTTGCCCCACCCTGTATGTACAGTGCCAATAAAATTCCCTCGAATTAAAATTCTTAGTCTCAGTTAATAGGATACCTACCAAAACTTAATTACCAAATGACCCTGAATTTGAACTTTATATCAGGGACGAGGAAGTTAATGTAAAAAATGTAAATGAATTTGAGGCAGATAATATAATACTATATCTTCACTTCACTGTTAAATTGATAAAGCTGTTGATTAAATCTGACTAGTTTCGTCCTCTCCTGAGCACATCATCAAAGCTTGGTTGATTTAAGACTGACTGAAGATTAGGAGTTTACATGAGAATAGATGTACAGATACTCGTATAAGATTTATTTTTGTGTGTGTTACTATGATTACCCGCCAATCGGAAACATACGAAATCATCCGATCGTCAGAGGAATACAGCAACACTATTTTATATATATATATATAAATTTAATAATAATAAGATAAATTAATATACCTATTAAACTACAGAGTTTCCCAAAAGTCCGAGACCGCCTGAATATCTTTTGAAATTTTGCATGGTATTATACCCCAAATTAAACCACCTGATGATGTGACCAATTTTTCAGGGGCGGGTCCCATGTGGCCCCCAGGGGGTCCAACTTTTGTTTTTTAAATACGAACCCACTTCTTGTGGTACATTTTCAGAAAGGCAATAGAATTAGAAGTAACTTGCAAACAAATTACTTGCAAAAAAATTTGAAATTTCCAAGATTTGACATTCAAGAGTGTCTAAAACTAGGCGAATTTTTTACAATGGGATATTGAATGATTGCATAGGACACCAATGTTGAGGAACCTTCTTTTTAGACATAATTCGCCTAGACACTCTTGGATGTCATATTTTGGAAATTTCAAATGTCCGCAATTTGGAAACCAACACGCTAAACGTGTAAATGTTTCCAAGACTTTCTAAGAGTGTCTAGAACTAGGCGAATATGTTTAAAAAGCAGGTTCCTCAACATTGGTGTCCTATGCAATCATTCAATATCCCATTTTAAAAAATTCGCCTAGTTTTAGACACTCTTGGATGTCAAATCTTGGAAATTTCAAATGGCCGCCATTTTGAAACCAAAAACGCTGGACGAGTAATTTTTTTTGGCCAATTACTTCTAATTCTATTGTCTTTCTGAAAATGTATCCCTAGATGGGGTTCGTATTTAAAAAACAAAAGTTGGACCCCCTGGGGGCCACATGGGACCCGCCCCTGAAAAATTGGTCACACCAACAAGTGGTTTATTTTGGGGTATAATACCATGCAAAATTTCAAAACTCCACCTAAAGCTGTTCAAAAGATATTCAGGCGGTCTCTGACTTTTGGGACAACCTGTATATTGACTATCTGAATTTGTTTTCAAGTTTTTGGTTGGTTTCAAGTTGGTTATTAAATATTGTTTTTCCACTGTCAACTGTTTTCGTTGACAGTGGAAAAAACAATAACAATATACATTTTCTGGTCTGGAGTGAAGTACATTGACTTTGACGTTGTAGAAACTGGTATATTATTTTCAAGCATATAAGTGGCGAACCCGCTTTTTCCTAGGTGACTATTGTTCACAGATGCGTATAGTGTTCTTGAATTCTGGTGGAAATGGAACGAGATGTTTTACTGATGTATTCACCATGATTTGAGAGACTGTTATTTTATAAATGCCACTTTTATGGGTTTGTTTTATAGAGTCTTTATGGTTGAATAACATCTTTATTATTTTTACATTCAAGTGAAGATATAGTGTTATATTATCTACCTCATTATATGGTTTTACCTGACATAGCTAGTATCCCAAGTTAGCAAAAAAAGTAAATGAATATTTTTCTGTCTATTAGCAGTGAGTACTATTGAAAGCTCGTTACCAATTAATTTTTTAGAATCGATATTGTCTTTAAAAATAATTTATAATTTATTTTTCTGTCTGTTATTGTATCCAAAATTTGTGGACAATATAGCATTGCAAGGTATTTTCTAACTATTTCTTTAATACACAAAGCTT
Organism: Pachypsylla venusta; assembly: GCA_012654025.1. NCBI lineage: Eukaryota > Metazoa > Arthropoda > Insecta > Hemiptera > Aphalaridae > Pachypsylla > Pachypsylla venusta. The sequence goes on along the minus strand of CM022878.1, from coordinate 33,824,972 downwards.
ACCACTGTTGACTATACCAAAGCTCCTCAGTTGTCCCCAGGAGGCTGAGTTACTTCCAAAATTGCAAACACAATCAGACCAAGTAGCAAATTGCCATTCGAAAAAAAAAAAAAAAATTGACCCGACCAGGATTCGAACCCGGGACCATCCTGGTGCAAGCCGAGTATGATGCACACGCTGCCATGGAGACGTCTTGTAAGAATTTAATTAAATTTAGATGTAATGTACAAAGCTATAATATTTACATACTTGCCATCTCCCAATTGAGTTAAGAAACAAAAGTAAGTCATTGGACAGGAGTAATGAAATGAGGTTAAGTACATAGACCTTTTTGAACTTTCGTGTCAAAGTTTAACAGAACATGCAGTACTTTCTTGTCACGTGGACATTTTCTTTCTCTCCCGCCCCACCACTTTTCAATGGACACGTATAATGCAATGAGGTTAAGTACATAGACCTTTTTGAACTTTCGTGTCAAAGTTTAACAGAACATGTAGTACTTTCTTGTCACGTGGACATTTTCTTTCTCTCCCGCCCCACCACTTTTCACTGGACACGTATAATGAAATGAGGTTAAGTACATAGACCTTTTTGAACTTTCGTGTCAAAGTTTAACAGAACATGGAGTACTTTCTTGTCATATGAACATTTTATTTCTCTCCTGCCCCACCACTTTTCAATTTCTATTTCGGATGCGTGACCCACGCATGATTGTTGAGATTTTTTTAAAAAAAATATTTCAAATAAACAGAGTGAAAGCAAAAAGTTTGGATACGAAAAAATTCTGTAAGCTATCTTGCGTAAGTTCTCAAAGAATACATTACATGAACTGTTAGACAAAAAATTTCTATCAGCTATCTGACATAAGTTCTCAATGAATACATTACATGAATTGTTAGACAAAAAAAAAAATATAAGCTATCTGACATAAGTTCTCAATGAATACATTACATGAACTGTTAGACAAAAAATTCTATCAGCTATCTGACATAAGTTCTCAATAAATACATTACAGGAACTACTGTCCGACAAAAAATGTATAAGCTATCTGGCATAAGTTCTCAATGAATACATTACATGAACTGTCCGACAAAAAAATCTATAAGCTATCTGTCATAAGTTCTCAATGAATACATTACATGAAGTGTTAGACAAAAAATTCTATCAGCTATCTGACATAAGTTCTGAATGAATACATTACATGAACTGTTAGACAAAAAATTCTATCAGCTATCTGACATAAGTTCTGAATGAATACATTACATGAACTGTTGGCTAAAAAATTCTATAAGCTATCTGACATAAGTTCTCAATAAATACATTACATGAAGTGTTAGACAAAAAAATTTATAAGCTATCTGTCATAAGTTCTCAATGAATACATTACATGAACTGTTAGACAAAAAAAAAATATATAAGCTATCTGGTATAAGTTCTCAATGAATACATCACATGAACTGTTAGACAAAAAAAAATATATATATAAGCTATCTGGTATAAGTTCTCAATGAATACATTACATGAACTGTTTAACTGTTAGACAAAAAAAAAAAAATATAAGCTATTTGGTATGATAGCTTCTCAATGAATACATGAACTCTTGGATATTCTTCGGCCATATCCTGATATATGGCCATATTCGGATATATCCTGATATACGCGTGTTACAAATATATGGTCGAAGAATATCCAACAGTTCATGTATTCATTGAGAAGCTATCATACCAGATAGCTTATATTTTTTTTTGTCTAACAGTTCATGTAATGTATTCATTGAGAACTTATACCAGATAGCTTATATATTAGAGCCATCTCGTTATTGCTGTCCATTTCATGTAAATCCATTTTACAAAACACAAAATAACTATTAAGATACTTCTTCTTCTTCCTAGTCAGCCGTCTCCAAATGAAGGTTGGCCATCATCATGACAATTGTTTCTCTGCATTGGGCTGCCTCAAATTCTTCAGTGCTGGATAAATGACACCATTCTTCTATATTCCCAATCGACAATGTTATTGGACCATCTCAACTGCACGAACATTATAGTTTTCATTTCTCATCACATGCCCAAGGAATATTAAAGATACAATGTGTAGCAAATGTTACGTTTAATGAACTCGTTTCTTAAATTATGTAAATTTCAGTAAATAATAGTTTATTCTATCCATTTTAACCCCATTTTCCTCTGGGAATAACCTAGACCATAGTAAAGTTTAGTAACTATGACAACAAAGGAAACTGAAAACAAAACAAAAAGTGGCACAATGAATGAAGATATTAGGTAAATGATGAAATTTTTGTCAGTGAGAAAACTTTCCTTGAGTTCGAATGATTGATAGAGTTGGAAATTAGAGAGTTAGTGTGGAATAAAAATAACGCTCGGAACTGTTTCAATATATTCTTTGTAATTGCCGTAAGTGACACTATAGCAATGTTTAATTTTTATTTCAAAACTATTTTATTTGTAGAATTCCCGGTACCACACAGATACTATTATTTTTTTTTGGAGCAAGTTACAAACTTAAAATGTGGTTTAATATAATTTAAAAAGTCTTTTTAAACGTTTTAGGGGTGGAAAATTAATTAATTCACTTTAATTTTAATTTATTTTGAAAAAAACCTTTTTCTTCCGGTACCAGACAGATACTATTAATTTTTTTTT
>CM022878.1:33797933-33810946 GCA_012654025.1 Pachypsylla venusta | reverse complement strand
TAGAAGGTCTCCGAGATCACGTCAAGTGTCAATCCTGAGGCCGTCCATTACCTCGAGGTTGGCAACCTATATAGACGTTTCAAAAGAAGAAAACCTCACGAGCTCTCATAGAGCTCAATCTCTTTGTGCTTTTTCAACAAAAAAAAAAGGTACTCGTAAGTCAAAAAAAAAAGGTACTCGTAAGTCGACTCTTTGAAGAGTCGACTCATTTCAAAAAGATGAGTCGACTCATGAGTGAGTTGATCATGACTCGACTCGTGGATGACTAACCCATCCCTATTGTGTTTTTGTGGCCCTCGTTTACTTGTCCTCTAGAATCTAGTCAACTCTCAGAAACAACTAAATCTTTCGATTTGCTATAATCTACAATAATCCTGTTGTGGATCTCTTCTGTGTACAACGAAACGTATCAAATAATATTAGGTATGTTATAAGTGAATCTTTTCTGCTATCTAGAAGCTTTGATTTTCCTTGGATAATAATATCATTGATGAAATGGTACTGCATTAGGATAGCGTAATTGTTATCAAACGGACAATGTCCAGACAAAGATCAAGTTTCATACCAGCTGGTTTTAATCGCTCCATGAGTGAAAAAAAATCAAAACAGATATTTTTTAACTTAAAAAATAAAGTTGTCTTCGTATGAACTATGGACCATCCACCTTCAGAACATCAATCTTCTTCTTCTTTAACTTCACCCTCTCTCAATTCTATTTGGGTCAGGGCTGCTTTCCTTTTTATACCATGCTACAGTGTTTTTTTCGGTGCGCACTCTCTTTAGCTGTAGATCTTTCCTGGCACAGTAACCATAGCTTACTTCTCACAGTACCCATAAAAAGTACCTAGAAACTAGCTTTTTGCTGATGAATTATCATTATTGGTTTGAATCAGTTTTTTTAAAGTCTTGATGCCCTTCCTATCACCAAACCTTCTGTATTTACACGGGTTTAGGACCGTCACCTAATGAAGCTGGCTTGCTCCCTTCGGTGGCTACATTACCTTGAAAACATCAATGATGATGTTAAATTGTTTGTAAATATAGGTACATAATATCTGCGGTTGTTGTAAGTATATCAATCGGAACTTTTATTTTCTTCCCAGATTGTGTTCGAAGGCGTTGCCAAAGAGTTGCAAGATACATTTCGAAAGTACCGCGGTTATGTAGCAGTTGATTCGATCAATATGAAGCCGGGATCTGATTGCAGAGGACATTGTACTTTTGAAGGAGGCTTTTGTAGATGGGTTAATGATTTTGAAGGCGATGATTTCGATTGGTCATTGGTAAGTTTGTATATCTAGATTAGTTAATAAGTACGAAAAGAATAGTTTTCATGTAAAATTAAAAACTCAACTGAAAACATTGTTAGGTTCTATTGTTATATACTTGACATAATATCCCGTTTTGAGAAGATGGTTTTGATGTAACAAAAGTTTTTGCTTCCGAACTATAAAGTTAGGAAAGCTTTGAATTCATCCAGAAGTAGAAAAAATGTCCTTAAAATTGATTTAATTTGCCGACCCTATTTTGACAAGAAATGCGATTTTGATAATTTCATTCTTAATTTTGTCGATTATTTTGAGACAAGAGAAATTGAAAAAAACAATGCTCGAAATCTTATTTATTTTATTTCAATTATTACAGCCTAGATACTCGTCAAAAACCTCTCCTATCAACACTTACAGTTGGAGTTTGCTCTATATAATGCAAACTGTACAGTATCTTTCTGATTTTCAATCGTGTAAAAAGTGAGGAAAATGTATAATTATAGACACTAAAATTGCAACTAAATCTAAAAAAAAAAAAAAAAAATTCCCATATTTATGTTGCTCCATATTTTGCCGCCCCTAAATTGGGTCGCCCCAGGCTATGGTCTATGTTGCTTTTACGATAAATCCGCCAATCATTGAACTGTTAAAATCTAATGATTGAAAATTAAGAATTTTTTTTTTTCAAATTTCACATTTTTAATTAGATCTAACATCTATTGGTCTATTTTGTTTAAATAATGTTTCAGGGTAGGGGAAGTAAAAACCCCTCCACTGGGCCAGCTACTGACCGATCCAGTTTCATTTATGGTGGTATGGAGGGTGGATACGCCTACATAGATTCTTCTTATCCACGTCGACCAGGAGATGTTGCACGTCTATCGAGTGAAGAGTTCGATTCCACAGGTATTTATCTAATCATTATGAATTCAGTCTTGTAGTGATGCTATATTTATTGCGCAATAATGGCACTGCTGGATAGTCACGAGGTTCAAAAATATCGTGTTGAGCCAGAGACATCAGCAATAATAAATCTAAATAATCTCAGTACTAAAAACTCTGCCAATGTGACACATGGGTTAATTATNAGGGGGTGGGGGCAAAAAAAATGGGGGGGGGGTTCTCGTGACGATTCCAAATCTGGGGCGTAATTAGACCCTAAATTTCAAATCTCTAGCTCTTACTATTCTCCTTTTAGACAGCAATACTGAAAACTGCTAAAAAGCGACACAAATCGCCAAGGGTGTATACGATTGCACCCAAAAGTTTCGGGGCACAATTAGAGGCCAGATGGGACTTATAAACCAAATTTCACCCAAATCGATCAACGCTATGTGGCAAAAGAGCCATTCACGGCGTACGGCGTACAAACGGATTTTTTTTATTCCACTTTTGGATTCTATGTACCTTGAAACGTATAATATCAAATTTTGAGGGGAGGTATTTTTTTTATTATTTTTTTTTCGTGACGATTCCAAAGGCATTGAAAATATTAAACCAAAATACCTAACTACAGAAGTGCGTTTTGGAATCTTTCACATAGCAATAGATGGACGTACATGTTTTCTGCAAAGAGATAATTCATGTGTCTGGGGGTAAAATGGGCCCACTCCCAGGCTTATAATTTTATTACAAATAGAATGGCAAATACCTGTCTGGCGCCTGGCGGAGCTGGCCTAATCTGCTAGTTTGTTATAATTTAATGTGCGCCTACATCATTACATGAATGTAGTTTCTTTTGAAGATGTAATTTGTGTCCTAATCTGCTAGTTTGTTATAATTTAATGTGCGCCTACAATTTATCACATCATACTTGATGCAATACTACATGAATGTAGTTTCTGTTGAAGGTGTAGTTTGTGGCCTAATCAACTAGTTTGTTATAATTTAATGTTATTTTTTCCTTTCTTATTACACTAAAAGGAATACAACATACTAAAAGGAATCTGTGTACCAAATTCCTAGTGTCCAAGTTTAGATATGGTGGAGCTACGTTGATTATCAGTGAGTCAGTCAATTAGTCAGTATAGATGGATAACTGTCACCTCATTTCAGAAGGGGTCTAAGTAAAAAAACTAACAAATTTTACAGGAGAGTAACTCTCCTGTAAAATTTGTTTTCTTTTATATCTTGCAGACGGCATGGATTAAAGTTTTCATTCAATTTTCATTTAAAATAAAACATAAGTAGGGATATTTTATTACCTCTAAAAAAATCTGTAATCTCTTTTATTCCAGTTGAAAAAACCCTTCCAAAAAAGGCCTTCGTTTTTGTACCTATAAGGAACCGTTTTAATCAATACTGTAGAGCTCTATTTTGAAATGGATGCCTGCGTCTTTAAGAATACAATAGAAATGTATGAAATCATCAAAGATGGCTCTTTACAGCTCCATAATTGGATCTCTACTGTATTAACTTTGTTCCAAATTCAGTCAAATAGATCAAAGTCTATAATGATCCCCCATGCTATAAAACAATTAAAGGCAGTATGGAAACAAATAAAATTGGCTTTCTGAAGAAGAAAGCTCTCTAGCGAAAACTGTAAGAGCTAACTCAATTCTGATCATACCATTGGACGCGCCTTGATATTTTACATTATATGGGATAAAAAAACCGATTTTGAAAAATTTCGAGTTAGACCCCTTCTGAAATAAGGTGACGATAAGGTCGTCCAACTCACTTTATTTGGAAGAGGTAAATAGTAATTTTGTGGACACACAATCCCAGATTAGTAATAAACTGGGGTTAGACAATATTTTAGAATAAACAGATCAATAAATTATCAGAAAGATCTTAATCCAGCGCAATTTTGAATCCACTGGGAAATGGATCATGATATCATATCGTGTTTTGAATTTCAGGACCGGACAGTCCAATGTGCATGAGATTTTGGACTCATATGTTTGGTAATGGAATTGGTACGCTTAGCATTTTATTGGTGGATTCACAAAACAATCAAAACGAAAGAGAACTGTGGAGTCTGTCTGGTGAAGCAGGAAACGCATGGTACCAAGCAGAAGTTACTATTGCGTCACCAAATCCCTTTAGAGTAAGTTGATTTTACAAGTTTGTGTCTAGGTAGAATTATTTTTTTATTATTTTCAAAGGGGGAAAAAAATATAGGTATATATATATATTAAAGCGTTGGATTTTTTATTATATTTGAAAATTCCTGATTTATATAATGAAACAAAGGGTTCTGGAAGCGGGGAGGAGTGTTTGGAAACCCTTTGAATTAACCAATTTTAACCCAATGAGAGAGGTTACGAAACGTTTAAAACGCCCGTCTTGAATGACTAATAGATGTTAAAGAGACGTTAAGTTAAATAAAAAAAAAGTGTAGCTTAGGCTTAATGATATTGGAGTGAATGTTTAAAATACCTTGTAATGCAATGATGTCCACAAAGATTGTGACATAATAACTAAGATCATACCTCATCATTTTTGTGTTATCCTTTGAGATAATTTTCCCTTTACAATTTTAATAGATAAGATTTATTGGGGCTATTTCAATATCTATTGATTTACTAACGATATGTGTCCAAAATCGTCTTTCCGACATTTGGATAAAACTTTATTTAAAATATAAAGAATATAAATATCTAATTATGTAAGTTGGTTAAATTAGGATACTATGCAAAGTAAAACCACAATGGAGATTACTTAAAAAAACATTATATCTTCACATGATTAAAAAATATTAAAGATGATAAAGAGCTTTCTAGTTTCGTCCACGCCTGAGAACATCATCGGAGCTAGACAACATATATTTTTTAGTTAAGTGAAGATATAGTAAGTGTTTAACCTCCATCTAATTATGTATGTTCCTTCTGTTCACAGATCATTTTATCTGCCAAAGTGGGGAAAAATAATTTGGGTGATATTGCTGTTGACGACATTTCGTTAACTCCAGGCAGCTGTCCAAGTAAGATTTCATTCTTCTTTCCTTGAGTTATCATTACTATCTTAAACTAGTGGATCGAGGTGATCAGATTTTTACGTTAGTGTTTAGTCATTTTCATTTATAGAAGAAAAAAAAAACTTAATCAAATTTAAAAAAAAAATCATTTTCAAAATCGAAAAGACCTTAACACCAGCCATAACACATCAAAATTTTAAGTTTCTACAACAAACCGATAAAAAGATAAAAATCATTTTCTAAAAACACAATATTGGGCCCCCTGAGCCCCAAAAACTATACAGCAAATTCCCTTCATGTCCTAAAACTGTATACCAAATTTGTTCAAAATCGGATGAAAATTGTGACTTGTATCCTGTAACAACCTTACACACACATATACAAGTGCATTTCGGGATGTACCGATGTCAGAAGCGGAGTTCACTAACGTTCACAATTTATTAAAGTGGAACTCACAAAAAATGTCGATTTGAGTGGGAAAGATCGAAGAAAATGGAAATTTGAACTAAGGTGCCTTTTAGGGGTAACCACAAAAATTTCTTAAACCTATCTTATAAGTACTTGTCCCCCGTGGACAGGTGGAATACTTTCAAGACAGCCAAGTCCATGTCGGTCGTAAAAGACGACTTAGGGCAGGGTCAGAAACGATATGTTTTCCATTACCCATGCAGAAAGCAGGGAGAAGCTACTGCATTATCCGTAAGGATTCTCTAGTATCAGCAACTCATGGCGAGTTGTTGCAAACCAGTCCCACGGCTGTTAACCTATGATGATGTTAGCTTATTACCATTGAGAAATGTCGACACGATAAGCAAATTACCTCTAAAAACCATAGAGAAACTCCAAAGACTTCTTTTCTATTCTTTCTGAACCTCGGAAGAAGAAAGGAAATGCTTTCCTCGGTATTGGAAAAAATCTAATATTTGTCACCACTATTTTCTGTTTAGCCGCTCCACAAATTGCTGCATCAAATGGGGATTGTACTTTCGAAGTTGACGAATGTGGCTGGAGTAATGTCGTTGCCAGAGAAAGAATGGATGATATTGATTGGGAAAGAACGTCAGGAGCTGCATTAAGATCAGCTGTTCATGATCATACATTGGGAACTGAGAAGGGCTATTTGATGACATTGTCAAGAGGTGTTCAAAGACCAGGAAGTCGAGCCTGGTTTACATCAAGAGATTTCAAAATGAACGTAACACCTCGATGTTTATCTTTCTGGTTAGTCGAACAAGTGGTATTGTTTTCTGACCGAGGTCGGAGGTCTATTCCAAAGAGGTTTCAAAATTAACTTTACACCTCGATGTTTATCTTTCTGGTTAGTCGAACAAGTGGTATTGTTTTCTGACCGAGGCCGGAGGTTTATTCCAAAGAAATTCTTTGATTTTCAGCTCCCGGTGTTCACATAGATGTAAACAAAAAAAGGTTATTGTAGATTCACAAAGTTTTGTGATGAATTTTGATATGGACATGAGCACTTCTACCAGGTACATTTTTTCTCCGTTGTAAAAAAATAGTTTTTGAAAATAGCTCAATTAATGTGAGTTTGTAGGTGGGTCGTGTAGGTAGGTCATTTACAATTCTACACGACTGACAAAACTTTCGCCGCACCTAGACAATTTAGAACTTGTCGCCTCTATTTTGACAAGAAAGCTAGGTACTCGTAAAAAACCCTCCTTTCAATACTTTTACAGATCATTGCGTCTTGATTTTTCACCTGCAAAATCGGGAATAATTTCGTCACAATCTCTAAATTTTGCCGCCCCTAAATTCTGTCGCCCTAGGCCACAACCTATGTTGCTTGTACGGTAAATCTGCCACTGACGACTGGCCCGACATTATTTTGTATGGTTCTTAATAATTGTTGTACGTTTCATTATAATGTTTTCAAAATCATACCAAGATTTAATATTCAATGTTTGATGAGCGAGGTGAGTTAAATTGTTTTCGATTGTTCCTATTTCAGGTTCATAATGAACGAACCATTCATTGACGCCGCCGGACCAAGTTTAGGAACTCTCAGCGTTTTCACAAAGACATTAGAAAAGGACGGAACTGTAACAATGAAACCAATCTGGAGATTGTATAATCATCAAGGACCAGATTGGCAATACGCACAAGCCTTGATATCTGAGCCAAACGATTCAGTAAGATCAATTTTTTCGGAAAGCAATAATTTTGACATTATGTATAATAATTTTTCAGGCAATTTTCTAGATTTATGGACTATCTTACCACCGGGAGGTCTTAAAATTAAAAATAAATATGTCAAATGACAGAAAAAGTCTATTTGCCTTACCCTCACATGATATGGTTGTTTTTTGAGCGCCACTATTTCCAATAAGGAAAACAAATCCAAATAATAAATTGAACACACAGAAAAATCATGCTTCTAAGTCACCCTGAGGAGTCTTCTGGCATCTTCATATGGATAAAAGTAATTTATTGTGCACTTGTCTCTTTTTTTTTAGATTGTGATAGAGGGGATTTGGGGAACAAGCAGGGCGAATGGTTTTATAGCTTTTGATGATATCACCTTCTTTGGGAGTTCATGTTCAGGTAAATACATTTTCAACAGACGTGTATGGTAGATCACCATAATGGATCTTTATTAATGTGTAGTACCCATTTCAAAAGTCTGCTTTATGCATCAAAATCTGGAATACGTGTCACAATTTTAGACAGGAGAGAAGATGTCTGTGTGTTTTAGAAAGGAATGTGATTGAACCGTTGAATTATTTGAACCTAGTAAATTGTCCATTGAATTGATTTTCAAAAAAATCAAATTGGAGAAATGGAAGTTTGGTATATTAAAAATAGCATGAAGTATCTTCCTTACCTTGATGACCCGTGATATCAACAACAGATTATTGCAGATCGCACCATTATCTGCAACAATCTTGGGTTTTCCATAGAGGTCCTTTGAATATCTTAGGTTCGGTCCTCCTATTTATCTTTTCTTGTTCCTAGGTTACAAGTTCGTTGTTCGCACTGTCCATCTGTTGTCCTTCATTCTTGCCACATGCCCAGCCCATCTTTTCTTGATTTCATACAATACATCCACTCCATCCTTTACATTTGTTCTCTTTCTTAAGATTAGTGATAAGTTAAATTTAGTTTTTCTTAAACCAATCAATATTTAAGTTGGGATTACTAATCTTGAGATTTGTTGTATCCTTGTTTGTTAACTGGATAAAAATGAGAAAAACACTAATTTTGTTTCTAGTATTTCCAAAAGGCGCTGTTGTGCGACCTGGTGAATGTCATTTTGAACGAGACATGTGCGACTGGACAAATGGTACTGACGGAAAACCTACTGCCGCCGCTTGGAGAATGGCTACTGTTTCAAGAAGACCTGCTAATCTTCCTGACAAAACGTTCGGTGCACCTGATGGTTATATTTACTTTGATCTTTTCAACCAAATTTTAGGTAGGTACCCACATTTATTATTTACATATTAAAAAAATCAGTTCAGTTTCAGTCACTGGAGATTTTCATACCCAACGTTTATCTTCAACTTTATCTACTTCCAAAATTAGTACTAATTCAAAAATCGTGAGCAGCGTCTATGGCACGTTGAATACACCAGATCTTGTTAGATCACTGAAGTTAACCAACGTCCAGAAAGGTTGTACCATGTGGATGTCCACGTGGGTTTGTGCCCTCGTGATGCTGGCTATTTTTCCGGCCCAAACCAAGATGGGTGAGGTCAATGTGGGTAACTGGTTTGTAAGTTTCCAGAAATGGAGGGCGAAACCCCCGTCTCGAATGATCAGTAGATGTGTTTCGTTGGGGAGAAAAATAGATTTATGAAAAAAAAAGAGATTTCATGGGGAAAATGAGATATCTGGAAATCGTTCTGGAGATACATAGAATCGTTCTGGAGACCAATAGATTTTAAAGAGACATTAAGCCAAACTAAAAAAATGTGATGCGCCTTTCTAATTTTGAGTAGTATGCATAAAGTGAAGATATTTTGTGATTTTTTTGCATACGTTTTTAATTTGCTATGCTCATTTGAGTACCAGCAGCTCAACGGGTTTGCTTGGTTTTTGTGCATACCTATCACTCATTAGGTATCTTGTTTTGTTTTCTAGGTAGTAACATGGTGCGCCTGGTATCTCCAGTAATAAAAGTTAACGATGGGGATACCCAAGTTTTATGTTTCTCATTTTGGTATGCTGCATTTGGCGCAGGGGAATCAGCAATGCTACAAGTCTCTCGACAAGATAATACCTCAGATACTTCAGAGAAGGTATTAAAAATATTTCTCCCTTTATTATCTTTATCAGTCAACAAAAAAAGCTACTCGTAAGTGGACTCTTTGAAGAATCGCGACGCATTTCAAAAAGATGATTCGACTCGGGAGTCGACCCGTGGATGGCTAGCCCATCTCTGTTCCTAACACCAAACCTTTTGTATTTACATGGGCATAGGACCGTCACCTAATGAGGTTGGCTTGCTCTCCTCGGTGGCTGCATTTCTGTGAAAATTTCATCTGTTGTACTTGGAATATAATAATGGGATGGGATAGGATGGGCTTTTATTTGGCCATCAAGGTGGATTTATCTTTTGAAAGCGAATCATACAAGCTGGTCACATCTGATCACTTTCGAACTTCTCGCCTGGAATTATTTTTCACTTTTTGGTGCTCAGCAGCGAGAAAAACGGAATCCTTCAGTAAACATGAAAAAGTGGTACTCATGACGTAGTAGTCCGGGTAGTATTTAAGAATTGGATTTTCTTGATTTTTTTTTTTTTTTTTAAAGCTAGATATGGTCATACAACTAGGAATGAAAAGAGGGATTTGTTAGTCTTACGCTGCAGTTGGATAAAAAAAATCACTCCCACCTCCCTCTCTATATTTTATATTTCAGATCTGGAGCTTAGAAGCTCGTAACATGGATACGACACGGCCGGCTTGGATGCCTGCCCAAGTTAGTGTAGATGTAGCGCGAGGTCCATTTCGTCTTATTTTAGAAGGTCAAGCAACAAATGGAGGTTTTGCAATTGATGATCTTACGTTTACTGCCGCTGGCAGTAATTGTCCGAGTAAGTACTTACACTTTGGATATCCAGATATCTAGTTGCAGAAATGGGAGACATTCCGAGAGAGACACATAATATATGAAATATCCGCAGCGGATGTGTTCAACATTCAATTAGGAATGTTGCGATATTATCGATATCGATAAATATCGATATTTCCGATATTTATATCGATATGAGGGATTTGATAATATCACATATCAGAAGAAAAATGTCAATATCGATATTGAATCAGAATGCCATAGGAACGGTCCTAGAGCATATCAGATCCTTTGTGTTGTATAAAATGGATTGACACTTCCTCCTCATTTTATTCTTTTTATTGGAGTTCTTCTTATCAGAGGATTGTGCATATTATTCTATTAGCTTCTCTTTTAGCTGCAGAGACTATATTCATATTAAGGGCGGTTTTTATTTTTTTATTATTATTAATTTCCATTTCATTTGCTTTCATTTTGTCGACATTTTTGGAACCTTTGTAGATCTGTTTGTGGACACGTGGACCATATTATAGGAACATGTTTTGCTGGTTGGTTCACAAAAATGAACACCATGGTCCGTAAAAAAATAAACAAATGATGTCCATTGTCCCTAAAGTTCCACCTAAAATATTTCAGAATCTACTGAAACTAGAAATCTGAAATATTTGGAAGCCAAGTAACAACCATTGATTTGTTCTACGGCCACCGCTAGTAATACCTAATATAGATATTTATCTTATTTTCTGTGTTTTTCAGCGAGACCCAGTAAGGCTGAAATCAGATCTCAAGACTTAAAATCAGGTTGAACTTTCATCCAACCGTTCAACATTTATGGAACCTCCTCATAGCTGACTGAAAGTTTACCACAAAGTCCATTTTATTCATCGACGGCTGAAACGTAAAATGCGAGTGGATCAAAAGTGGATATCCACTTTTTGGGACATTGTTTTTCAACTATCTTTCAATCGATAGTTCGGAAATAATGAATTTCGAAAAAAAAAAAAAATGTAAAAAAGGCTAAAAAAAATACAAAAAANTTAATGGCTAAAATAAATTTATCCAAAATGATATGCCCAACTTGTTTCCAAATAACCGCGAACTAATGTGTCTAATGATCTAAAATATCGGATGTTCAACTTTCAAAAAAATCAAAATTTTATGAAGGAAATATTTAAATATGTTCTTTTAAAAAGAATCAGTGAACATTTTCACATTTACTTGGCAAGTTTTTTGGCTTGAGTTTTATGTACAACTCAAGCCACAAACACACAATAACTTTGAAAGTTCGACATCCGATATTTTATATCATTCGACATTCGACACATTATTTGTAGTCCAGTCAACGAATGATCAAAATAGGGGTGTAGAGTGCGTTGGCTGGATTGGAAGGAATGACTTCCGAAATTTGTTTGGAGTGGTTAGAAAAGTCCCCGAACCTGGGGGTGCCGGAGTACGTGGGAAGTTTCACATTTTCCCCCTATATCCCGAAGCGGTTGCTTGTAGGGTACAAAGTATTCTCGGTAATATTGGAGCCATCTAAATTTCCTACAAGTTTGCTTTTATTCATTTTTTCCCCACTGCCCAGAGTTTTCAGGATATCTTCCCACCCCCACCGCATATTTGTGGGAAAATGAAAATTCACCCCATTTTTCGTTAAATTTTTGTCTGTAGTACACCAGTGCATCGTTTCACAGCAACAGACCAGGAAAGAAGTTATAGAGGATCAAATTTACTTTAAAAAATATTCCGTTTTACATTTTATTATTAACTCATCAATTAATTAAATTGCAAGGAAAATAATCACAATTTTCTAAATAGCAAAGACAAAAATTGAGGGAGGAGGGCTCGTTTGTGTTCGTGCTCATCACGAATGCTCGATGCTCGGGTATGTTCAGGCAGTGTAAACGACCATTAAAATCTATTTTTCTTTCGAGCGAAACACATCCCTTGGCCATTCTTGTACGGGTTTTGTCCACCGTCCGCTGGAAACTTACAAACCAGCTACCTACATTGACCTGGTTTGGGCCAGAAAAATAGCCAGTATCACGAGTTCACCGTGGACACCACTTTGTAAAACCTCGCTGGACGTTGCCTGAATTCAGTTATCTAACGGCAAATGGTGTATTCAACGTGCCGTTGAAGCTTTCATGAGCCCTGCATAAAGATGGGATAGATTGGATATTTTGGTTCCTATTCATATCAATTGCATGTAATGTTGAAATCCATTTTACCATTGACGGTTTTTCGCTGCTTTTTCGCCAATTTATAACACGTTCCATATCTCCAAAATTTCTTTATAGATTTTAAAATACATCTAATTGACTTTTCTCCTCTATTTGGATACATCATACATTTCTTGCAAAGCAATTGTCAATAAGTTGTTTATGCTTGTTTAGAAAAAGGTGTTTAAATGGAAAAGTTCCCATTTGGTACAAAGTAAAACACGTATGTATACATATATTATGTACATAACAAAGCAAACAAATTGCATCGTTTCTTAACTATATCTCTCAGGGCCGGATTAACCTTCCGCGGGGCCCGTAGCACTTTCACAGAGCGGGGCCCCCTCCACCCACCGCAGACGGCGCAGCCGTCTAAGTACTACTTTTTGGAGCCAGTATATAAATTGATTATCTTTTGGTCTAGTACCTACAGCTGGTAGAGAAAAGTGAAATCAAATTTTGAGTTTACCAACATCAATAAAACGTGGATTAAACTTCAAAGGGATAGTAAGAGGGTACCTAGTGTACCTACACTAACCAATTTGCTTATGTTGCAATACTCGTTGATAAAAT
>CM022878.1:33779822-33797664 GCA_012654025.1 Pachypsylla venusta | reverse complement strand
CTTCCGCGGGGCCCGCAGCACTTTCACAGAGCGGGGCCCCCTCCACCCACCACAGACGCCGCAGCCGTCTAAGTACTACTTTTTGGAGCCAGTATATAAATTGATTATCTTTTGGTCTAGTACCTACAGCTGGTAGAGAAATGTGAAATTAAATTTTGAGTATACCAACATCGATAAAACATGGTTACCGCTCATGCTATAAAAACCAATTTGCTTATGTTGCAATACTCGTTTCTTTATTAAGTTCCTAGGTAGTAGGTACCTACTTGTACTTTCCTAAATTAGATTTTACTACATACTTTGAAGAGTTGGGGGCTCCGTCAAAATGATATATTTCTTCAATTGTCAACACAGAAATGTCGAAATATCTAGTGTAAGTTGTCAAAGCGCGGGGTCCGTAATACGCGCTGCAAGTGCTACTATTGTTAATCCGGCCCTGATATCTCTACCACTTTAATATGATGACCCTGGTGCTGAGTTGGTTTTATAAAATAGTGGTCAAAATGACCACTAAGTCATTTTGCCCAGTTGACCCGAAATGCACTTTTCAACAAATTTCATCAAAATCGGGTAAGGGGTAGGAGAGTTATCGTTGTACAGACAAACAAAAAGAAAGGGTGGTGTGAAAACTAGACCTAACTTGCTTTGGTCCAAAAAATATTTTATATAAATGGCATGCGTGAATATAGCCCTCTTGTTTGGGGTGGGGGGGGGGACAGTCGCACAATATACCTAATAGAAAATTTGGAGTGGGAGGGACTAGTAAGAATTTTTGACGATTTTTTATTTAGGTACTATTTAGTCTCAAGATTGGGAATTATTTAAGGGCCGGTGCCCTCCCCCCCTCTCAATGGGATAAAAGACACAGTGGATCACCATTCATTTTTTTTATTATTATTTTTATTTTTTAGGTATAATGAAATTTGCCCGCTCAAAAAAAAAAAAAAAAACGGGCNCGCGCATGGTAAATGGGTAGGGTTATGATGGATGGACCCTTTTTTTTTAAACACATGCCGGTCCTCGGTCCTCTTTTACCTAGATAGCAAACATTGTCAAAGACAGAGAGAAAACATATATTCTGAAGTCAAGAGGCTATCCCGGCAAAGTGATGAGTAGCGCCGTTCAGTAAACGAGGCTTCCGACGTCTTCTAAAGACAAAAGGTTAATGAAACAGTAGAATAAGGAATATGGGGATACCTCTTTATTTACCAACTTATGACGGTTTATAGCAAAGACAAAATATGGCGTTCATTGGCTCACCGTATCCGGGGATACAGGGAGGTCGAAAACAGCATGAAATAGTTCGTGCAATATACACACTGCAGTCGCCAGGCTTGACTTAGAATTTTGGCCTGGCGCATTGCCGTGCACCTAGATATCACTGCCATAAATTTAGTAATCTGTAAAAATATTGATTAGGAAATGTACCCAGATATACTAACATTCAAATCGAGTGTGTACCGAAATCGCTAAGATTCAGCGAATCGCCATAATGCTGTAATTTCCATTTTTTATTATAAGTTCAATACAACCAAAATATAAATAAAGATTTTTTTTAATTGTTAATCACAAATTTTGTGTCTTATTACAAATAAATTTGTATACCAGGGTTTTAACCCTGTGAGGGATATCGGGTCCCCCATCAGACGCGGTCTCCTGTGAATGGATAATATTCTCTCCCCACTATCCGAAGAGGGTGGCTGGAAAATAAAATACCCCCGGTGGAGCAAAGCCCGGAACCTTGATGAAGTACTGCAAGATAAAAAGTTATAAAGCTTCGGATGATAACGACGCAAACGAGGTCAGAGCAACAACTGATCCCGCGTCCGATAGGAGAATTGAGATGTCTCCGACCATCAACATGCGAAATACTCAACACGCTAATGCGGCAGAAAATAGTGTTGCAACTATTGCGCAAATACAAGAAAAGACGCAGGAAATGTCTTAGGTGTCCTGTGTGCACCCGGTATTTTCCCAGATGGATCCTAAAGCAGCACCTTGGTGTGCTGTGTGCATCCGGTATTTTCCCAGATGGATCCTAAGACAGCACCTTGGTGTCCTGTGTGCACCCGGTATTTTCCCAGATGGATCCTAAAGCAGCACCTTGGTGTGCTGTGTGCACCCGGTATTTTCAGAGATGGATCCTAAAGCAGCACCTTGGTGTCCCGTGTGCACCCAGTATTTTCCTAAATGGATCCTAAGGCATCACATTGGTGTCCTGTGTGCACCCAGTATATTTTCCAAATGGATCCCAAGGCAGCACCTTGGTGTCCCGTGTGCACCCAGTATTTTCCTAAAATTGATCCTAAGGCAGCACCTTGGTGTCCTGTGTGCACCCGGTATTTTCCCAAATGGATCCTAAGGCAGCACTTTGGTGTTCTGTGTGCACCTGGTATTTTCCCAAATGGATCCTAAGGCAGCAACTTGGTGTTCTGTGTGCACCCGGTATTTTCCCAAATAAATCCTAAGGCAGCACTTTGGTGTTCTGTGTGCACCTGGTATTTTCCCAAATGGATCCTAAGGCAGCAACTTGGTGTTCTGTGTGCACCCGGTATTTTCCCAAATAAATCCTAAGGCAGCAACTTGGTGTTCTGTGTGCACCCGGTTTTTTCCCAAATAAATCCTAAGGCAGCACCTTGGTGTCCTGTGTGCAGCCGGTATTTTCCCAAATGTCTCCTAAGGCAGCACCTTGGTGAGACAAGGAGAAATTATAATAATGCCTTACTAAGTCCCTTTTGGGTCATGTTCGGCCAGCAGTAAGACCATGTCGTATTTGGAGTTGTGTCGTCAAAATCTCATATAGAAGATAACATACCATGTGTCGGCTAGGTTTCGAACCCGCTGCGCCCAGATTACCAGGCAGATGCTGTAACCACTGACTTAACTAGTACTGTCTCCATAGCTGGTGCTGTCAAGTTAAGTCTTCCTTACCGAAGTCGCGTTATTTAAGGAGGCAATATTTATCGTTGGGGGCATCTGATTCTTCCCCAAAAAAACAAATATCGTTTGAATGCTAACAATTTTTTTTTTTATTATTCCAAACATACTGCCTCGGTAGCTCAGTGGTTAAGCGTTCGCCTGGTAAACAGGAGGGCGTGCGTTCGATCCCAGCAGAGGCAGAATTTTTTTCCTCATTAATTTGAGTATTTGACCACATAAAAATAGAGCTCTAAGGGTTAGGCTGGCAGAAAATGCCTCAGGCATTAACCTCGACCAGTGGTAACCTTCCACTCAAGAGTCTACATTTTCTAAAAAAGAAGTGTGACATTAGTAATCTGTGGAACTTTGTCATTGGCTGATTATTTTGTAGAAATACGTGTAGCTATTTTCATTGGTTGGAGTTTGAGATAATCGGATTGTTTATTAACACATGTGGGAATGCCAGGTGTTTACTTAGCAGCCCAAGTAGGTACACGCATCTATCAGTTCCATTTACTTTTCCGCATTGAGATCATGAGTTCCATTACCAGGACGGTTTGCTGTTCTCTTCTACTCCTAACTGTCCTCAGTCATCTCAGTGATGGTAAGTATCATCTGCATACATTCAACACTTTGTGAGATGATCATGGGTTCCATTACCAGGACAGTTTGCTGTTCTCTTCTACTCCTAACTGTCCTCAGTCATCTCAGTGATGGTAAGTATCATCTGCATACATTCAACACTTTGTGAGATGATCATGGGTTCCATTACCAGGACAGTTTGCTGTTCTCTTCTACTCCTAACTGTCCTCAGTCATCTCAGTGATGGTAAGTATCATCTGCATACATTCAACACTTTGTGAGATGATCATGGGTTCCATTACCAGGACAGTTTGCTGTTCTCTTCTACTCCTAACTGTCCTCAGTCATCTCAGTGATGGTAAGTATCATCTGCATACATTCAACACTTTGTGAGATGATCATGGGTTCCATTACCAGGACAGTTTGCTGTTCTCTTCTACTCCTAACTGTCCTCAGTCATCTCAGTGATGGTAAGTATCATCTGCATACATTCAACACTTTGTGAGATGATCATGGGTTCCATTACCAGGACAGTTTGCTGTTCTCTTCTACTCCTAACTGTCCTCAGTCATCTCAGTGATGGTAAGTATCATCTGCTGACATTCAACACTTTGTAAGATCATGAATTCCATTACCAGGACAGTTTGCTGTTCTCTTCTACACCTAACTGTCCTCAGTCATCTCAGTGATGGTAAGTATCATCTGCTGACATTCAACACTTTGCAAGATCATGAGCTTTATTACCAGGACAGTTTGCTGTTCTCTTCTACTGTCCTCAGTTAGGATTAGAAGGGCCCTGGCCCCCGTGGGGGGGTGTAGGGCCCGAAAAATTATTAACACCAGCCATAACATTTCAAAATTTTACGTTTCTACAACAGAGCTAAAAACATAAAAATCATTTTTAATAAACACAATATTTGGCCCTCCGGGAAATGGAGGGGCAACGTTCCCAATTTTTTCAAAAGCGAAAAGACTTTAACACCACCCGTAACATATCAAAAGTCTACGTTTCTACAACAAAACGCTAAAAAGATAAAAATCATTTTCAAAAAACACAATATTGGCCCCCCCTGGGCCCCTACAACTATACAGCAAATTTCCTTCATGTATATCAAATTTCGTCAAAATCGGATAAATATTGTGGCTTGTATTGTGTAACAAACAAACAAACATACATACACATATACAAGTGCATTTCGGGATGTATACCGGGGTCTAAAGGGGAGTTCACTAGCGTTCACAAAAAAATGGGCTGAAATTTTCGATGTCGAGTTTTCAATGCCAAAACACGTTTTGAGGTCTTCAGAACCCAAATCTAGAGTTTCATCGGGCTGACAGACACACAAATGGACCAATGACTGAAACTCAAGATTTACGGTCTGGGGACCTCAAAACGTGTTTTGCATTGAAAACTCGCATCGAAAATTCAACACATTACAATAATCAATTTGGGCGGAAATGAAAAAATGTCAACACATGGGTACAAAAAAATCACCCTTCCAAAAATTTGTTATTTCATTTTGCAAGATGAGAACCCCCCCAAAAAAGGGTTTGTTGGCGCAATGTACACTGTAAATGGCAATTTCGTCACTTAACTTTATATTAGTATGCAACCCTACATACGTGACTGACAGAGACGATAAGTTTCGGATACAATTAGACTCCAAATAGGAGCAACATGCCAAATTCAATCAAAAACGGTCAACGATTATGGTCAAAGTTCACGGAGTACGGTCGGATTTCACATATACCTTAAAACGTAAAATATCAAAACTCGGTTGTTGTTTTCCGTGACGATTCCAAAGGAAATATTGAAAATAATGAACGTTTTAATATGAACTAAATATTTCTGTTGCAGCAGCAACAAGGAGCAGAGAATTTGGATGCAGATTTAATAATCTCGATTGTTATGATATGGATGTAGAAGATATATTTACAGCAAAATATGGCATAATTGAGGATTCGTTACCACTGAGAAATGTTGCCCAATTGAATGCATTACTGCAACGTTTGGCCGATATAACATTCAATTACAAAATCAATAACAACTATAATGACATGGACGAGTTGTTGAAGTAAGTAACATTTAGGAAAATGTTGCCGAATTGAATGCATTGCTGCAACGTTTGGCCGATATAACATTCAATTACAAAATCAATAACAACTATAATGACATGGACGAGTTGTTGAAGTAAGTTGAATGCATTGCTTCAACGTTTGGCCGATATGACATTCAATTACAAAATCAATAACAACTATAATGACATGGACGAGTTGTTGAAGTAAGTTGAATGCATTGCTTCAACGTTTGGCCGATATGACATTCAATTACAAAATCAATAATAACTATAATGACATGGACGAGTTGTTGAAGTAAGTTGAATGCATTGCTGCAACGTTTGGCCGATATAACATTCAATTACAAAATCAATAACAACTATTTTTTAGGTCTGTTTTGTAAATATTACATCAATTAGAAATGGGCTTCGGCTATTGTCGCAGCTCTGTAGTAAAAATATTTTTGGAAATTGTATTGACAGCCTTCGGCTGATATCTCAGATCTGTAATGAAAATATTATTTCAATTAAATTTGGCAACTTCGACTCTTGTCGCAGCTTTCTAGTGAAATTATGATTAAATTAGATTTGCTAGCCCTCGGCCGTTGTCGTAGCTTTCTGGTAAACTATTATTTCAATTAGATGTGTCAGCCTTCGACTGTTGTCGCAGATCTTTAATGAAAACGGTATTTAAATAAAATTTGTCAGCCTTCAGCTGATGTCGCAGCTCTATAGTGAAAAAATATTTGAATTAGATTTGGCAGCCTTCAGCTGTTGTCGTATATTATTATATTAGATTTGCAGCCTTCGGCTGTAGTTGCAGATCTATAGTGATTTTTTTTAAATTTGATTTGGCAGCCTTCGGCTGTTGTCGTATCTCTTTGGTGATTATATTATTTTAATTAGATTTGTAGCCTTCGGCTGTTGTCGCAGCTCTATAGTGAAAAAAATATTGACTTAGATTTGGCTGCCTTCGCTTGTTGTCGTTTATAGTGAAAAAAATATTTGAATTAGCTTTTGCAGCCTTCGGCTGTAGTTGTAGCTCTATGAGTGAAAAAAAATATTTAAATTAGCTTTGGCAGCCTTCGGCCGTTGTCGTGGCTCTATACTGAAAAAAAATAATATTTGAATTAGCTTTGGCAGCCTTCGGCTGTTGTGGCAGCTCTCTAGTGTCATGTGTTTTGAATTTCATCAAAATTGGAGTGATATTGCCATTTTTAGAGAAGTGACACCCGAATTTCTGGTTTTGTGCCCTAAAGGGCATCCAGATGAAGATAGCCTAAACCATATCTGTGTAGCATGGACTAATGACTGTGTAGTATAAATACCTGTGTAGTATGGACTAATGGCAGTGTAAAATACATATCTGTGTAGCATGCACTAATGGCTGTGTAATATACATATCTTGTAGCATGGACTATTGGCTTTGCTGCAGTATATATATCTTTGTAGCATGGCCTAATGGCTGTGTAGTATATATATTTGATTTTTGTTCCACATCTCCGTTGATAATAGATTGATCATAGATTTTTAAAATCTTAAGTTGCTTATCTTATGGAAGCGACTCTAATATTAGCGACTACATGCTACACTCAGCGACAAGATTCTATAGCAAGATTTGAAGGTCGCAGCCTGTAATCGGGTTAGGTTATGAAAATAGTTTGTCTGTGACTGCAGTCAAGCGAAATAGTTGGAACTATAGCCACAGTTAATTTATTTTTTTAAGCAAGAGTTTATTTTGGGGAAAGTTATAACAATGAAAAAGTCCTACCTTTCCTACACATCATAATGACATAATTATGTTACAAAACATAAAGATTAGTTTCAAAACATAAAGATTAGTGACAAAACATAAAGATTAGTTTCAAAACATAAAGATTAGTGACAAAACATAAAGATTAGTTACAAAACATATAGATTAGTGACAAAACATAAAGATTAGTTACAAAACATAAAGATTAGTGACAAAACATAAAGATTAGTTACAAAACATAAAGATTAGTGACAATACATAAAGATTAGTGACAATACATAAAGATTAGTTACAAAACATAAAGGTTAGTTACAAAAAATAAAGATTAGTGGCAAAACATTAAGATTAGTTACATAACATAAAGATTAAATATACAAAGACATAGCAAAAAGAAAAGACCCAGTCCACAGAAAAAACATAGGGGGTGGGGGGGAATACCTAGTGGATCATATTTTATTTGAAAGTTTTGATAAACTGAACTTTCTCAAGGTTGCAAAATCTTTTTTCAATGTTTCTTGTAAATTTGGGCCCAAATTGTGTTTTCTCCTTAGTTGACCAAGATGGTTACAATCTAATATTAAATGTTTGACTGTTAGAGGTGACACATAACAAGAGTCACACGTAGGGCGTTCCTGACGTTCTAAAAGATATTTGTGGATCGCAAGAGTATGCCCTATTCTCAAACGGCACATAATGATTTCGTTCCCCCCCTCATGGCATTATTGCCTGTATCCCATATTTTGTTGCCTTTGATTAATTTGTCTCAATTTATTGGATGTGTGCTCAACTTGATCTCATGTCTCTGACCACGCCTCCAGTTGATATTTCTTGAGAAAATTTTGTAGATCTTCATAAATTAATGTACCGTCCAAGACTTATTGATTAGCGTTTTTTGCTACCATATCTACAATGTTATTTTCCCGTATCCCCGTGTGACTGGGTATCCACAAAATTGGACGGTGTGTCTGAATTTTTGATGTCGGCAATTTTTGAGAGGATTGATTTTACAATTGGTGACATTGAATATATATTCTTCACGGCTAGGAGAGAGCTTCTTGAATCAGAACAAATAATAAAATTTTCAGTTATTAAAGTATCCTGAATTAAACTGAATACATAACACAAGAAAGAAATTCAGATAGTTTTAACATTCGTGTCCCTCGGCAATTGTTTTTTGACCGCTGGTTTTTTCGGGTGTTTTTCTTTTTCAAATTAATGGCCAATGGATATATAGCGCCACCGAGCTTCAATCAAAAACATTATATTATTCAACTAAAAAAATGAGTTTTCGGGTCAGAATCTCATTACCGTCCGCTGTCCCTCGACATTTTTTCTCCTTCTTTTATTTTTATATTTTTTTGTGAATAAATTTTTTTCGATATTATAATACAAGTTCAGAGCTTCATAGCATAAAATTTGTTTTCCTTAACATTTTAAAAATCTGTTAAATATTGTCCCTCAATTTCCACCTCATTACCATCCAACGTTTTCCATGAGACGAAAAATCCAATACAACAAGTTATTACAAGTGTGATGTCTGTACTACTTGAATGATCAGTTAGTTGCACAGAAGCTGCGGAGTTGAGAAGTTGGGTTGACGTCGCTCGATCGTTTTTTTTTTCGTAAATATAATTTTTATGATTTGTGTGCTCATTACCGTCTGTTATTTTTTTTAAAAGAAATATTTTGTGATCTTTATGTCGGTAATTAATTTAGATTGTGCGTAATTAACAACATAGATTTAGTGATTTGAAATATTTTTTTAAAAAAAAAATGTTATTTTTAAAAAATAATTAAAAAAAGATTGTTGATAATTCTTATTACCATCCAACTTAACATTGGACGGTAATGAGTGTGTCGGATGGTAATGAGAAATTATTCTTACTAGTATGTATTTTCATACAGTTTACTAGTAATTATAGGTATTTAATAGTATGTATGTATACGTATGTACATAATTTGTCATTTCTTTCTTGTATTGTCATTTCCTTATTGTATTGTTTTAGAATAATTGGTGCTATGAAAAGTAGTGATGATAGCTCATTACCATCCGAGGCGCCTTTTAAAAAAGGTCATAATTTAAAAAAAAAAGGTCTGGCTCGTGCCCGACCAGTTTTAAATTTATGGCATAACATAAATATATTTTCCATTGATAAAAAAAAATCTTTGAATTTAGAAACCAGAAAGTCAAAACTATCTGAATTTCTCTTACAAACATTAAATTTGTAAATCGAAATGATTTCTATTGTTGTCGTTTGAACCTCAACGAATAGCCATCACATAATCATGAGAATGAACTTATTCTATGAACTGCTTATAGCAGAACCTCAATGAATAGCCATCACATAATCATGAGAATGAACTTATTCTATGGACTGCTTACAGCAGAACCTCAATGAATAGCCATCACATAATCATGAGAATGAACTTATTCTATGGACTGCTTATATAGCACCACTCACACCTTCTCCATTTTTTCCCACAGCTTTTTCGATCATTTTGATAGATACGGACACGGATACTCTGATGAACTGGATCTTTTATACGATTATAGACCAAGATTTATTTCAAACAGCTATGGACCCGCCATTGCTATAAGCATTTTTAGACAACTAAATAGTCTTTATCCAAACATAGTTTCCCTCTACAGTTATCTTGTGACTGCCGATATATCCTTGATAAATGAAGGACTGCTAGCTGGAGTTTTATCTGCTGGAGATATACCGAGATATTTTAATCACTCTGCTATTGCTGGTAAGTATAAGGAAACAAGACATGAAAGTAAAACACGGGTCTAAGATCAGTAATTATGAATTTAATTTAGAAATGGTATTTAGGATGTTTGTAGTCATTATGAAATATAAATTTCAATAAAATATTGTGTATCAACTACAAATAACTTGAGAATGTCGTAACAGACGAAAGCGCTCGTGACTCGCCTTATTATTTGTAGTTGATACACAATATTTTATTGAAATAATTATGAAGTTTTCTTTTTCTAAAATAGGTCAACTTCTTGGAAGCAATTCAGAAAGCATCAGAATCGTATTTGGAGTCATACTCATGCTTATCAAAATAATCGTATTTAAAGTATCGTATTTTGAGCCTCACTCATGATGCATTTCAAAAGAATCTTATTTTGAGTCATACTCAGGCATATCAAAAGAATCGTATTTTGTGTCATGCTCATGCATATCAAAAGAATCGTATTTTGAGTCGCACTCATGATGCATTTCAAAAGAATCGTATTTTGTGTCATGCTCATGCATATCAAAATAATCGTATTTTGTGTCATGCTCATGCATATCAAAAGAATCGTATTTTGAGTCATACTCATGCATATCAAAAGAATCGTATTTTGAGTCGCACTCATGATGCATTTCAAAAGAATCGTATTTTGCGTCATACTCACACATATCAAAGGAAGAAGGTTTGAGACGATTGCGGAGATTAAAGCAAATGCGACAAAGGAGCTGAAAGCCATCACAAAAGAAGTACCAGGACTGTTTCAACAAGTGGAAACTCAGTTGGGATAAGTGTGTGCGTTGGGAAGGAGAGTACTTTGGAGGAGAGCCAGGCGTGTAACTTCCAAATAAAGTAGATTTTTTTTATGACCTCAGTCCGCGTATATTGAGAATGTCGTAACAGAAGAAAGCGCTCGTGACTCGCCTTATTATTTGTAGTTGATACACAATATTGTATTGAAAATTATATAATACTCATTCCTGATAAGAAAAAAAACTCTACCAATGTGAAACCTGGGTTTATTATTTTTGTGGCAAAAAATAATAAATTTTTTTGAGGGTACCCCCCAAAAAATTTGAGGGAGGTTATCATGATTTCGGGGAAACTAGTTCCCAGAAAAAACTCTGCAAATGTGACACATGGGTTTATTTTTTTATTTTTTTTGGCAAAAAAATACCTCCCCTAAAAAAATTGAGGGGGGTCTCGTGACGATTCCAAATCTGGGGCGTAATTAGACCCTAAATTTGACATACCTACCAAATTTGAAGTCTCTGGCTCTTACCATTCTCTTTTTAGACAAGATGAATGAAAATCGCTTTAAAGCGGTAAAAACCGCCAGCGGTATATTTGATTGAACCCAAAAGTTTTGGAGCTAGATGAGACCGCAAATATGACATACATACAAAAATTCTAATCTCCAGCTCTTACCATTCTCCCTTTAGACAGCGATACTGAAAACCGCTAAAAAGCGGCAAAAATCGCCAAGGGTGTGTTCGATTGCACCCAAAAGTTTCGGGGCGCAATTAGAGCCTAGATGGGACCTATATACAATTTCATCCAAATCAGTCAATGCTAAGTGGCAAAAGTGCCCATCACGGCGTACGGCGGACAAACGGATTTTTTTTTTATTCGATTTTTGGATTCNTACTCTCTTTAGCTGTATCCTTTACTGGTATGGTAACCCTCGCTTCCCTAATTCTACCTTGCCACAATTTTTTGTTCTTTGCCTACTCTCTTCAGCTGTATCCTTTACTGGTATGGTAACCCTCGCTTCCCTAATTCTACCTTGTCACAATCTTTTGTTCTTTGCCTACTCTCTTTTACTGGTATGGTAACCCTCGCTTGCTTTTCACAGTATCCATAGAAACTGTCTAGAAAAAGTCATTTACTGATGACTTTCTATCTTTGATTCGGATACACTGCCTAACATCAAATCTTTTGTTTTTACACGGTCTTAGGAAAATCACCTAATGAAGCTGGCTTGCTCCCTTCGGTGGCTACATTAGACATTACTTTAATAAGTTGTATAATCAACAGAAACTGAATCAATTAATTATTATGTTGAACGAAAATTTTGGGCCCCCATTTTTTTTTTTTTTTTTTTTTTTTTTGTCACTATCAGTCACATAGAAACTAAAATTTTAGCATGAAACCAGATGGAAAAACAAAATTTTATCAGAATTGGTCAACGATAAGTGGCAAAAGTGGCGCTGCACAGCGTACAGCGCGGTGGAGGGGGGATTTCGGAAATTTTTTGAAGATTTTCGACCTAAATGACATTTTTTCTCGAAATTTTTCGCGACAACTTATCAACTCAAAGCAAGAAAAATTGGAAGATTTTTGTCTAGAGAGAGAGAGATGGTGGTTGAGTGAACTGTAGACCTCACTCAATGCCCACGACTATTAAGAAAGAGAGAGAGAGAGAGAGAAAGAAAGAGAAAGATAATGGTTCAGTGAACTCTAGACCTCACTCAATGTTGACAACTATGAAGCGAGAGAGAGAGAGAGAGCAATGTCGACAACTAT
Source organism: Pachypsylla venusta (assembly GCA_012654025.1). Lineage (NCBI taxonomy): Eukaryota > Metazoa > Arthropoda > Insecta > Hemiptera > Aphalaridae > Pachypsylla > Pachypsylla venusta. The sequence goes on along the minus strand of CM022878.1, from coordinate 33,785,082 downwards.
GAAGCGAGAGAGAGAGAGAGAGAGAGAGAGAGAGAGAGAGAGAGAGATAGTGATTCAGTGAAGTGTAGACCTCACTCAATGTCGACGACTATGAAGAGAGAGAGAGAGAGAGAGAGAGAGAGAGAGAGAGTGGTTCAGTGAACTGTAGACCTCACTCAAAGTCGACGACCATGAAGAGAGAGAGGGATAGTGGTTCAGTGAACTGTAGACCTTTTTTATGTTGTATATGTTTAATTTGTAAGGGCATAAAATGTTCCAATGTGTTGCGGACTTCTACGCGTTCTTATATTACTTTACCAGTAGACCTCATTCAATGTTTAAGTTTGAAGTCGACACAGATGATAATTTCTTGTAGTTCCTTCTTCTTCTTTCCGTTGAAGATTTTTTGAAATATTAATAAATTTATTTTTAAAAAGAAGTATAACTTCTCACGCGCGTACATAAGTACACACATCCATTTTTTTTTTTTTTTTTATAGATAAGGAAAGTCGTGTGATGTTCACACCACATTTTTTTTTCGATTTGATGTTTCCCCGCACTCTCATTTTTTCAATTTCAGGCTTAATGTATCCAGAAATGAACGGCCAACCCATTCCCATATATTATGTTTACAATATTTATAGTAACTTGACCTATGTCTATGGCGTTGCCCAATCTCCGGCCTTGTTTCCTCAAAGAATCCTTTATTATTTAAAACGACCAATATGCTCGTTTTTAGAATCATTCGCAAAGAAAAGACTGACTTATGCCGTGAGATCAATAGAAAAAAGAAATTCCGATGGAATATTAGCAGCTGGTATATATTTTAATTTGAAGAAAAACGATTACTATTCACATTATGTACTGGAAATTGCGGGCACTCGTCCCATTCCCGTTTATCCATTGTATCAATATAATACAGAGCGTCTGGAAGAATATATCTATTATGTAAGTGAATATCTCTTGAAATTAATATTTATTAATGAAGGTTGCAAATTACTATATCTTCACTTGACTAAAAAAATATTATAGATGTTAAAGAGCTAAATAGTTTCGTCCTCTCCTGAGAATCCGATGATGTTCTCAGGAGAGGACGAAACTAGTTAGCGCTTTAACATATTTAATATTTTTTAGTCAAGTGAAGATATAGTAATTTTCAACCTTCATTATGGTTTTACTTGACATAGTATATAGTATCCCAATTTAACCAACTTAATATTTATTGTCTCATAATCAGCGTACTGGCCATGCGTCTCTTCCTATACCAGAAACTAACAAAATGTATTGCTGTTGCTCAAGACCGTACCCAGGGGGGGTCTATGGGGTCCAAACCCCCCTCTATTTTTTTTTTTTTTTTATGTATGACTTATCTAATATTGTAAGGTGTAACTCATATCACCACCACCAATAACAAAAACATCAACAATATCAACAGTAACAATAACAACAGCATTAATAATAACATCATCAACAGTAACAATTATAACAACAAAAACATCATCATCATCAATAACAACAACAACATCAAAATAAAGGTCAACTGCTGCAGAAAAAATCTTTATATATAAAAGGCAATGTCCTGAGTGACTGATCAACGTAGAGCCGAAACTATTAATGCTACAGACTTGAAATTTGGCAGAGACCTTCGTTGCACCATGTAAGTGTGCACTAAGAAAGGAATTTGCAAAATTTTAATTTTATGGGGTAGAAATCGCGAAAAGTAAACAATCCCCATAAGAAATACATTGGAGCGAGAGAGATAGCATGATACATGTTTATACAATATACATACATACAACAGCGTACACGACTACTTTCACACGGGAACGGCCATGCCTCTAAGGTGCGAATCTATAGGTCGTAGCACTCGTAGCGAAGCACGGACAAAACAGCTAGTTATAATTATAATATCACTAATAGACTTCAAACTTTAGAAGAACAACATCTACATTCGATGGTGGTCTGATAGAATGATTAAGGAAGAGAAAGTCTAGTACGGTATTCCGTAGCATTTATTTTAAGTTAGGGGTGAAAAGTATTTTTATCTAGGTAAGTTGGGTCGAAAAATCATAATATCTAGTGTAAGTTACGCTGAAAAGTCATAATATCTAGTGTAAGTTGGATTTATTTTCTAGGAGGGGGGGGCAGCTGCCCCCCTGTCCTTCCTTGCGTACGCGCATGCGGCAGATGTTTTCTTTTGTGTTTCTAGTATGGCGGTACATGGGTGAAGGCAAGAGTTTCAGGAACGCTTGGTTACGCAGGGAATGTGTTCGAAGAGAAATTACAAACCATTAGTAGATTGATACGTCACAAAGAGTTTCTGCGGGTTTTGGAATCATTGCATGGCTCCTTAGAGTATTTGAGACAGTCCATTCAATTTCCAGATTGGAACATGTAAAATGCAGTTGTTCACAACCCATTCATTGTGTATTCAAAATTTAACCCTAGATTGCTGGAGTAGTTTTTTTGTACGTTATTGCTGGACATGCGTCATTTTGTCTCACCACTCATTTTTTCTTGATGAGTCCAGGATTTTTTTCGGTTGGTTGGTTTCATTTGGTTTAAAGGTTATATCAGACTAGCTGTTTCGCCCGTGCTTCGCTACGGTCTATAGCTTAACGCCTTAGAGGCATGGCCGTTCCCGTGCTATCTATATTCTATGAAGCTAAAATCGGAAGCTAATAGTATTCCATGATTCCTCTTACAAAAATCGGAAAAACGGCCATAACTCCAAAACGGTAGGACCGTTTTTTGCAAAACTATGTTCCAAATTAAGGTTAAAAAGCCCACCTAACTTCCTCGCTTTGAGTTGATATGTTGTCGGGACAAAATTTAAGATATCGGACCATGACCGGCTAAATTCGGTCAAAAATCGAAAAATCGGCCGTAACTCTAAAACGGTTCGACATTGAATTCTGATATATTTCCTGTTTCGGGGGGCATTCTCATCAATTTTTCGATATCTCTTACCGTTTTGGCTANCATATATATATATATATTTATCGTTACATTGAGTTTTATTATTATAGATGAGTTTTTTACCCTCCTGGTGTTGCCCGTACCATACCAACTACTCACATTAACTTCACCTCTTCTAGGTGGGACAGGGAAAAGCCAGCAGGATTTTTTAAGTTGAGAGAAAAAATACATTTTTTATTTTAAAGAAAATAATTGGATTTATTGGTTTAAGTGTAACAATAGGTACAGGAAAAGTAATCATGCCAGTTCAAATTTCATGACCCCCTATATAAAACGTCAAAATGACTCACCAAGAACTAGCGTTATCGCTGGAAATGCGTCAAAATGACTCACTAACTTTTACGAAAAATCACTTCAACAGCTCACTTGAAACTAAATGTGCGAGGAATACATGGAGTCTCAACGGGATCGAACAAAAAAAAGAGGGGGGGGGATAGAACCAATCACACCTATGTGTCAAAATGACGCATGTCCAGCAATCTGGGGTTAAGGTTTTTTTATGAATTTCATACAAACCTATGAATTTTGTCCCTCAAATCCTTCACATCAGTGAGAAGATAGAGGAGAGACAAATGAGATGGTATGGACACGTGCAGAGAAAATCACATGGTAAAAGAAGCAATGAAGATAAACAATGTTTATAATTTGCGTACGAGAAGAGCAGACCCCACCAGCAATAGCTGAAATGGGAACAATGCGAGGGAGATATATATATATATACAAACCCATGAATGATTTTTGAACATAATTTTGTAATTTTTAAAATAATTAAATTATTATTATCAGTGATCTTGGTGTTTTACTTGACATAAATATCTGGTGTGAACATCACACGACTTTCCTTATCTAAAAAAAGCGGCCTTCAACCGCTAAATAGCGGCGCCAACAATATATTACACTTCAACCTAAGTTTTATTCTTCAATTTCTTGTACGAAATTGATATGAATAGGCACCAAATTTTAAGTTCTAGCTTTTTCCATTCCGGTTTTAGGCAGAACCTCCAAAAAGCGGCCTTCAACCGCTAATTAGCGGCCAACAATATATTACACATCAACCTAAGTTGTATTTTTAAATTTCTTGTATGAAATTGATATGAATAGGCACCAAGTTCTAGCTATTACCGTTTTCATTTTAAGCAGGATAAGCGGAAACCGCTAAAAAGCGGCATAAAACTGCCAGCGCAGCGGTTTATTCCATTTCCAAAAATGCTATGCTTTTTATAGGATAAGGAAAGTAAAAATTGACTTCGCACTTCACCTCAATAAAGCTAAGCCGGTCTGAGTGGTAAACAGTGGGGCGTTGGTTCAACCCACAAATGCCCACAAATGAAAAAACATAACAGTCACCAAAGTATTATATTTGACAATTATTGTTTTTTTTTAGAAATATTTCGGACCCTGAAATTTGCGCCCCTGAAAACTGCCACTCCAGGTTCCAACCTACTTAGCCACTGTCTTGTATAATTCTAAGAATAAAAAAACTCTGCTAAAGTGACACATGGGTATATTTTTTTTAAAACTTGGAGCTCTATTTTTATGTGGTCAAGTACTCAAATTAATGAGGAAAAAATCCTGCCTCTGCTGGGGATGCTATCACTAAAGAGCAGTGTTTAAAGCGGAAGGCTGCTAAATCTTTTTAAAATGATACTATCACTACAGAGCAAAGTCCGCAGCCGAATCGACAGATTTTTCAACGACAGATTTGAATTCTGCGGTGTTTTAAGAGCAAACATTTTTCAACGATTTCATGGACGTTAATTTCGTCAACCTTATCATTCGAATAATATAGCATCATCAATGCATTCAAACGATCATCTCCCATTGTTATTCGCAAATTATTATTATTATTTTACTCTTTATTGAATGAACTTTTATTTTAAGAACTGAAAAGAAAGAGAGAGAAAAAAGGGGGAATTAAAGTAAAGAGAGAGAGAAAAAAAAGTTAATTCAAAGGGTGGGGTTAATTCCTCAAGAAATTCTCTTCCACCCAACCCTTCAAAACTAATTTGAATTTACTAAATGGCCGTTCACAAGATGCTGACGTTACAGGAACTGATTAACATTGAAAATACAATTTTTAAAATCTTGTAAAAACAATATGCACTCTGTTTGAAATCCGAATTTCAAACAGAGTCTGCAAATCGCGGATACTTCCGATATTAATGTCGGATTTTTTTTTAAAAAAAATAAACGATTTTATCTCCATGAACCGAAAAATTCATAATTTTATGGATGAAGTATTCGCGATTTGCCGACTGATGGATTTTGTAAAATGTTGCGGGTTGTCACCCCCCCCCCCCCC
>CM022878.1:33760463-33772145 GCA_012654025.1 Pachypsylla venusta | reverse complement strand
ATAAGCCGCATACTCACTTATGTTATAGAATAAGTAGTACACATCTTTGCTTATAAGCCGCATACTCACTTATGTTATAGAATAAGTAGTACACATCTTTGCTTATAAGCCCATACTCACTTATGTCATAGAATAAGTAGTACACATCTTTGTCTATGAGCCGCATACTCACTTATGTTATAGCATAAGTAGTACATATCTTTACTTATAAGCCGCATACTCACTTATATTATAACATAGGTAGTACACAACTTTACTTATAAGCCGCATACTCACTTATGTTACAACATAAGTAGTACACATCTTTCCTTATGAGCCGCATACTCACTTATATTATAACATAAGTAGTACACATATTTCCTTATGAGACGCATACTCACTTATATTATAACATAAGTAGTATACATCTTTCCTTATGAGCCGCATACTCACTTATATTATAACATAAGTAGTACACATATTTCCTTATGAGACGCATACTCACTTATATTATAACATAAGTAGTACACATATTTGCTTATAAGCCGCATACTCACTTATGTTATAGAATAAGTAGTACACATCTTTACTTATAAGCCGTATACTCACTTATATTATAACATAAGTGGTACACATCTTTGCTTATATGCTATAAAAAACAAATACCTGCACAAGTTCTTACGGGAGTTTGCAAATTGTTCGATCTGCACACTCCCATGTGTTTTTGTTTAACCTTGCATATATATTAAGATATATGTACTATGCAATATGATAAGTATCTAAGTATGCGGCTGTCTGCGAGCAGAAAATTCCATTCATATCTGTCACACATCAAATACCTTATAGAGATAATGATGTTTCCTTGAATACTCAAATAGTTATTCCACTTAAAAGACTAAATCTTAAGAGAGTAGCTGATTTTGTAAAAATATTTGAACAATTAATAAACATACAAAAAATGATAATGTAGATCTAGTAGACATTGCTAACGATTTATGATCTGTTGTATTCGGGTGCTCATGATGATGATTATGGTGATCATCATGAATTTCATGGTGATCATCATGATTTTCATGGTGATCATCATGAATTTCATGGTGATCATCATAGTCCTCTCCATGATGATCAGGGGTATGATGAGCTGATCTTAGCATACGATGGGATTTATTTTGAGATCTTTTTTCATTATTTTCTTGTTTTTTAAGTTCTAATCCTTTGTGGTCAGGTTCCTCATGTTCTGATTCGTTTCCTTTATGGTCAGGATGATGGTGTGGTGATCTTATATTCCTATGAGAATGTTCTTTTTTATGTTCTTCTTTTTGTTCATTTGACTTCACTGGTTTCTCTTGGTTATGTTCCTGACTATGATTGGGGTCCTCATGTTCGGATCTATTTCCTTTATGGTCAGGATGATGGTGTGGTGATCTTATATTCCTGTGAGAATGTTCTTTTTTATGTTCTTCTTTTTGTTTATTTGACTTCACTGGTTTCTCCTGGTTATGTTCCTGACTATGATTGGGGTCCTCATGTTCAGATCCATTTCCTTTATGGTCAGGATGATGGTGAGGTGATCTTATATTCCTATGAGAATGTTCTTTTTTATGTTCTTCTTTTTGTTCATTTGACTTCACTGGTTTCTCCTGGTTATGTTCATGACTATGATTGGGGTCCTCATGTTTTGATTCATTTCCTTTATGGTCAGGATGATGGTGTGGTGATCTTATATTCCTATGAGAATGTTCTTTTTTATGTTCTTCTTTTTGTTCATTTGACTTTGCTGGTTTCTCCTGGTTATGTTCCTGACTATGATTGGGGTCCTCATGTTCGGATCCATTTCCTTTATGGTCAGGATGATTGTGAGGTGATCTTCTTACAATTTTCTTACCTACTTTTTTTATTTTTATTTGTTTTTCATTTCTCCCATCTTCTTGTTCACTACTTTGATCTTCAATTTCCTCTTCTCGTTGTTCATTGATTTTCTCGACTTCTTCATATTTATGATTTTTATATTTAGTTAAGGTGTTTTCTGTAACATTACTTTCTTTTTTAAAATCTTCTGTGAGATTGTTCAATTGTTTAATATCGTTATTATCATTTTCTAAATTAGTTTTTACATCATCTTTATTTTTATCTAAGTTCGGTTTTAAAGGTTGACTGTCTTCAACAGTACTTGGTTTTTTATGCTCTTCTTTGTCTTCATTCGTCGAATGTAATAGATCTAGTTTTTCATTTTTATTTGTTTTTTCATATTTATTGTTAATTTCTGGTATACCATAGATAGGTCCTGACGGTGGTAAAAAGTATGTTTCTAAATTTCCATCATTTTCTCTTCTTAATGCATAATCTTCTTTAAATTTATATTTATTTAATTTATTTTTGTCCTCATTCTTATTGGGTAAGTAAGTTCTATCCTCTTGTAATTCTGATGTATATGGATTAATTCTTTTTCGAACTACAACTTGTCGAATAGGTTTTTTGTCTTTTCTTATTTTTTGTTGGTCTGGTGGAGATGGTATAAATATTGGATCAAATTGTTCAGTTTGCTTAATATCAAGAACATTTGAAGTATTCGTTATTTGTTCTAAATTGGCAACAGTTGTTTCATCAATATATTCTATGTCATCATCAGACATACGTTTTTGTGCTTCGTCATTATTTGTATTTATTATTGGTTTGAATCCACTTTCAATTACAACACTATTTGGATTGAATCCATTGTTTATATTGAAATTTGTTTGTGAATATGTCGGTGGCAGGATTTCGGATTTCTTTTGTATTTTAGAATGATTTTCTATGATTGGTTTTTGCTCAGACACTAATAAGGGTAAAACCGGCTTAATTTTACTTAAATTTGCTTGAGCAGATGAAGTTGTATATGTGACTGTCACTTTCTTGCTTGGCGTTGTTGGATGTGAGTCAAAATTTATTTTTGGGTTAAGAACAACTTGGGATATACTTGATGCACTTGCTCCTCCTCCCACACTACTGACTGGTTTTACTAACACTACATGTTTTGCTGGTTGGACTTGTTGAACTGGTTGCTTTATTTTGTAAATTGGTTTTTTAATAATTACATTTGGTCTTCTAACATTTGTATTTGTTGCTGGTCTTTTATAGACATTTACATTGACAGGTCTTTTATGTTGTTGGTGATTTTGCATGAGAACATATCCTGTTTTGTATGGAATATTATCTTTTTGATTTTGAGGAGGCACTATATTATTTTGACCATAGTTCTGTCCTGCAATTAGTTGTTGCCCGTTGAATCCTCCCTGATAAGTATTATAAGGGTTGTAATTTTGAGAATTTTTTGTAAATTGTTGTTGTTGGGGATGATGACTGTGAGATTGTGTTCTATGACCTTGAGCAAATTGTGACAATTGTTGTCCTTGGTTTTGTTGAAAGTGAGGAATATTTTGGTTTTGTAAACTGATTTGATTCTGTTGTGCATTTCCTCTTGTTTGTCCTGAAACTGATGGTCTTGAAATACTTATTGGATTTTGTAAATATATTGGTGTTGCCGGTGTAGATATGTATTTTTGTGGAGTTGTCGCATAGTGTTGAATATTTTGTAAAGTTGAGTAGTATTGCTGTGGCTGTTTTTGATGATTTTGTTTTCCTATGGAAGGTGTCGTTTGTTGCAAACTATAAGCGTTGATTTTAGATTCTTTTTGTTGGTTGATTGGATAAACTACCATTGGTTGTTTTGAAGTATATTGCGTAGGATGTTGAGATGTCAAGCCATAGGTTGTTAGTAGGAATGGTTGATTAGTTGATTGTTGATTTCCTGAAATGCAAAATGAAATTAAGAACCTTTAAGATATTATTTTATCTTACGTTTAATATTTAGACATGAGTTTACTTTAAAATCAGCCTCATGTTCCATTGTTTAAATTGATTAGGTACCTTTTCTTTTGTATTATTATATTTTACAACAATGGAGGCTTCCAAAGTTTCTATCATCTGAAATTCAAATTATGTGTCTCGACTGCATTTTAGTTAAATCAAGCTTGAAGGTATTTCTTAATAGACGAAAGGGTTCATGTTTATGCATGAAGAATATCTAGGTATACATAGATCGAGAAAGTGTTTCTTTCTTTTTTTAAAAAAAAGATAGAGATGTCAACGGAACGTATAAATTTGTATTTTGGTAAACTTTGGGGGAAAAGAACAAGTACAAATGATTCAGAATTTAACTATCTAACAATTAATGGAGTTTCATTCTTTATAAACAAATCGTTTGGTCGGAAGAGAATAATTTATGTGTTAGGTAAATATCTGTTAATCTGGTACATGAGAATAGTTAAGCCAAAACACATCCATGGTTTTTAATATCAAAAGGATGAAAGTGCCACCCCGATTTTTATTTAACACTTTTTTTGATAATCCTTATAAGAAAATATGTTGGAATGCACCCCTTCAAAATAATGAACTTGGAGGCCAGGGAAACGGAGACACATTCATTATTTAATATTACACAATTAGAGGCTGGCGTGACCAAATGGTCACCGGCCATAACTTGAAAACGATACCAGAATATTTTCTTCGCATGTGTTCCATATTATAGAAATAAAGAACACTTAATTGACTTAATTCATATTTTCCGAAGTTCATATTTGGACACTACCACACTACCCACCATTTACACCGTTGAGAATATATGCAACTGGAACTGACTTTTCAGTATTCAGATCTTGATTATGTTTCAAATGTTGCTGAATTGTTTGATTGATGGACGATTGTTGATTTTGTCTTTGTTCAAATTGCTGACTAATATCCTGTTCATGAATTGTTATTGGTTCAAGTGATTGTTGAATAACAACATTGCTCCCATCTTGTCTGATTCCTTCAGTTGTATGAAAATCTTGAATCAGAATACCAAAATTGTTTGAAAAATATGAACTGTATAAATGGAAATAATTATTTTAGGCATTTGCGTCATAAAAATATCTATTCAAAAACATATCAATCATCTTAGTCTTAAAAAAGGAACGGAGCTAAATATCTATCTTGAGAATGGTTTTGGATTGCAAAAAAATGCTGAAATTCGTGTTTATTTACTGAAAAGTGGAAACATATACGAGGTTTGCACTTTCTAGTTGTCCCATAGGATTACATATAAATTTCGACTTATGGCTGCCATATCCTCCCAGTATGTCGCAAAATAAAAATGATAGTGATTTTTGGTGTAATTTTCAACCAGGATTCCAATGAAACCATTATCACGAAAATCGGACCTACGGTTCTGGACTAAGAACCAATCGAGTGGACTAAGGTTCCTTCATAGAATAATGGTTAATACTTTTGATAATTTGGAAAAAAAATGTATGCAGAAACCAAAATTATCAGAAACTGTGTTGCCTAAAATAACAGTGACGTACACACTTAGTAATACAAAGGGCTCGAATTCAAAAGACAAATGTCCTTACTTGACTAGGAAGCAAGACTGTTTCGATTTACTCTAATTATTTTTTTAAATTTTTTTATTAAATTTTGTTATACTACTAAATTTAATAAAAAATTATTATAATGACTACATACACCCAACAAGTTAAATATTTACTGTAATTAATCAAGATTTCATCAAACGAAAACGAGGAAATATAATATTCACTAAAAAAATTCATGCATTTAGATGACTCGAACCCACGCCCTTTGTATTACTAGGTATGTACGTCACTATTACTTTAGGCAACACAGTTTCTGATAATTGTGGAAATTACAATTTCAATAAAGTAGGTTTCTGCATACATTTTTCCCAAATTATCAAAAGCATTAAGCATTATTCTACTTAGTCCACTCGATCGGTTCTAAGTCCAGAACCGTAGGTCGGATTTTGTTGATAATTGTTTCATTAGAATCCTCGTTAAAAATTACACCAAAAAATCACTATCACAAACCACTGAAAACAAAAAAGAGCTAAAAATTAAATTAATGTCCTGCATTGACAATATTAGCTTGCAGTAATTTGAGTTATAGCCCACGTCTCCGCACTATACATCAAAGCTGGTCTCACTCCTGTTTTATAAAGTTTAATAATTCCCATTGATTGTGAGTATATAAATTGAGTGGTCCGATGACATGAATCCAATGTGAGAGATTGGGGGGTCAGTTTATTTAATGTTCATGACAAACAATTGACGATAGATCAATGAACCTGATAATAAACAGTGTCCGGCGTGTGTTCACAAATTAAACTTAATCTTCATTTTCCTTCACTTCATATCCACGTATTTTCCCCCATCAGTTTGTTCTGTTTATATCTTACCATTTGCTTTCTCCTCTTCAATTTCCTTCACTTCATATCCACGTATTTTTCCCCCATCAGTTTGTTCTGTATATATCTTATTATTTGCTTTCTCCTCTTCATTTTCCTTCACTTCATATCCACGTATTTTTCACCCATCAGTTTGTTCCGTATATATCTTACTATTTGCTTTCTCCTCTTCGGGTGTCCATTGAACAATTCCTGGTTCTCCATATTCACAAATTAAACTCAACTTTCTAACACTTCAATCACCTGATAATAGACAGTGCCCGGCGTGTGTTCATCGGGTGTCCATTGAACAATTCCTGGTTCTCCATATTCACAAATTAAACTCAACTTTCTAACATATGAATCACCTGATAATAAATGGTGTCCGGCGTGTGTTCATCGGGTGTCCATTGAACAATACCTGGTTCTCCATATTCACAAATTAAACTCAACTTTCTAACACATCTTGTACAACTGTCCCCGTATTCCCATATATTCATTCTACAAACTCATTCTATATTTGGGCTATTCATATTGTGCAACTGTCCCCGTATTCCCATATATTCATTCTACAAACTCATTCTATATTTGGGCTATTCATAGTTGTGCAACTGTCCCCGTATTCCCATATATTCATTCTACAAACTCATCCTATATTTGAGCTATTCATAGTTGTGCAACTGTCCCCGTATTCTCATATATTCATTCTACAAACTCATCCTATATTTGGGCTATTCATAGTTGTGCAACTGGCCCCGAATTCTCATATATTCATTCTACAAACTCATACTATATTTTAGTTATTCGTAGTTGTGCAACTGTCCCCGTATTCTCATATATTCATTCTACAAACTCATCCTATGTTTGGGCTATTCGTAGTTGTGCAACTGGCCCCGAAATCTCATATATTCATTCTACAAACTCATCCTATATTTNGGGAATCAAGAAATAGTTGGGTCACAATTCTTCATTTTCGCCATCTTGCTTCCAAATTTCTCACGAAATAAAATGCGAAGTGAGTTGGAATAATCCATTATTTCAAGAAATAAAATGCGATTAATATGTTTAACAAAACAAGATTGCTTGTTTTGCCTCAATGGCCTTGTCACCATAAGCATCTCCATTTACATAAATCTCATCTCGAATCATTTCGGGTAAGACCCCATTTCCTCTTCATGATTTTTCTTCGAGACGCTTTTTTTTATTAAGTACCTACCCATCAAGTAGGTATACTACAGCATTTGGCTTTTTCAATTAGGTATACTACAGCCTTTGGTTTTTTCAATTAGGTACCTATTAAGTAGGTATACTACAGTCTTTGTTTTTTTCAATTAGGTACCTATTAAGTAGGTATACTACAGCCTTTGGTTTTTTTCAATTATGTACCTATTAAGTAGGTATACTGCGGTCTTTGGTTTTTTCAATTAGGTACCTATTAAGTAGTTATACTACAGCCTTTGGTTTTTTCAATTCGGTACCTATAAAGTAGGTATACTACAGTCTTTGTTTTTTTCAATTAGGAATAAGTACTACAGCCTTTGTTTTTTTTCTTTCAAGGTACCTATCAAGTAGGTATACTACAGTTTACTACAGCCTTTGGTTGTTGATTAATGCGAGTGTGGTTCAAGAAGGTCCTGGTCTGACCAACTAAGGGTTAATGTAGGTAGGTATTGCAGTTCTGACAATATTTTTATATATTTTACTCGTAGACTGCCTTGACTGCCTTATAATATAAGGTAACATTTTCCAAACAATTTGCTTATTCTACTTTTGATTAAAATCTTTCATTAGGTGTCAAGTACAACTTTAAGATGTGTTCAACTTCTCCATGACAACGACCCTGTCCACACCGTCTTCATTGAAAAGATGGATGTGAGTAAGTGTGGATTCACTGCATGGTTATTTCAATCAAAACGCTAACGTGTTGCTGAATGTTATTTCATTCAAAACGCTAATGTTTTGCTGAATGTTATTTCAATCGAAACACTGAATGTTATTTCAATCAAAGCGCTGAATGTTATTTCAATCAAAGCGCTGAATGTTATTTCAATCAAAACGCTGAATGTTATTTCAATCGAAACGCTAACGTATTGCTGAATGTTATTTCATTCAAAACGCTAATGTTTTGCTGAATGTTATTTCAATCAAAACGCTAACGTGTTGCTGAATGTTATTTCATTCAAAACGCTAACGTGTTGCTGAATGTTATTTCATTCAAAACGCTAATGTTTTGCTGAATGTTATTTCAATCAAAACGCTAACATGTTGCTGAATGTTGTCATTCAAAACGCTAACGTGTTGCTGAATGTTATTTCATTCAAAACGCTAATGTGTTGCTGAATGCTATTTCAATCCCATATACATCCCGAAATTTGGTATGCATGTTTAGGACATGAAGGAAATTTGCTGTATTTGGGATGACCCCAGGGGGCCCAATATTGTGTTTTTTGAAAACATGTTTTTATCTCTTTAGCAGTTTGTTGTAGAAATGTAAAATTTTGATATGTTATGACTGGTGTTAAGGGATTTCCGATTTTGAACATTTTGGGGGCCCTGTCCCCTCCGGCGGGCCGTCTGGGGACCCATTATTTTTCGATAATTATTTTTTAAAATTTGATTAAGATATTTTTTTGTATAAATGACTACAACACTAACATGAACACCTGATCATCTTGATCCACTAGTGGGTATGTTCGGTTGATGGTGAGCCGATGTAAAAATAAGAAAACAGGATGTTTGGTATAAATAAATTACCAACGTACCATCTGGTGTCAATCTTGTGGTAATTTTTATACTTTCTTTGGTATCCAGTTCGCCATTCGATTGTTCTTGATCATCTAAATAATCGTCTGGACGTACCCTGGAGATGATTTGCTCGCTGGATTCGCCTTGTTTGTCACAAGTATCGAGTACATTAATTTTCCAACCGAGATATCGATGAGTGAAACACTGAAACAAGTAGCAGATAGATATTAGGATGATAGTTATACAGGGTGTCCCAAAAGTACGAGACCACCTGAATATCTTATAAACGGCTTTATGTGGAGTTTTGAAATTTTGCATGGTATTATACCCCAAATTACATCACCTGGTGGTGTAACTAATTTTTCAGGGGCGGGTACCGTGTGGCCCCCGGGGGGTCCAACTTTTGTTTTTTTAATACGAACCCCCATCTTGTGATACATTTTCAGAAAGTCAATAAAAATGGAAGTACTTTGCAAAAAAAATTACACGCCTAGCGTATTTGGTTACAAAATGGCGGTCATTAGAAATTTTCAAGATATGGTTTAACGTCTTTTTAACATCTATTGGTCATTCAAGACGGGCGTTTTACCCTCCATTCGCTGGAAACTTGCAAACCAGCCACCCACATTGACCTCACTCAGCCTGGGTTGGGCCGGAAAAATGAGCCAACGATACGTGGTATTCCCAAGCGGTCACCCATCCAAGTATTGACCACAACCGACGTTGCTTAACTTCAGTGATCTGACGGGAACTGGTGTATTCAACGTGGTATGATCATTGGCTAGCTTTAAGCTCAATGAAATGAAACAATATATCCTTTAAAAACCAAAATTTAAACGTTTCGCCAGGCGCCTTAGGCCGGCCATACACGCACCGATAAATCTGTGCAGACTTGTCTGTACAGACTTATCTGCGCAGACAAGTCTGTCGTGTATGGCAGGATCTGCACAGATTTTGTCTGAAAATCGCAGACAAAAAGATCGATTTATCGGTGCGTGTATGCCCGGCCTTAGAGGCACGACCATTCGGTTCTAAACACTTACACTTTACACTTAGTGTTTAAGTGCGGGATGAACAGCAGCAACAATAAACTTGGCCTCAATAATAGATATCACTACTTTCGTGGGCGGAATTTTTTGGAAGAGTGGTTGGAACTTGGCCTTTTTTCAATTATATTTTTTTTATGAGTTCAGTTATCTAGTTTGGTAGATTCTAGTAGACAACTAACTTCTATAACAAGGAATGTTCGCTGGTGTAGCATCCCATCCTCCTATGGCATATGGTATAACAGCTCTATGGAAGCTATTAAATAGTGCTATACAGGGTGTTCCAAAAGTCCGAGATCGCTTGAATACCTATCTTTTGAACGGCTTTATGTGGAGTTTTGAAATTTTGCATGGTATTATACCCCAAATTAAACCACCTGGTGTGACCAATTTTTCAGGGGCGGGTGCCATGTGGCCCCCAGGGGGTCCAATTTTTTGCAAAGTACTTCTAATTCTATTGTCTTTCTGAAAATGTATGACAAGATGGGGGTTCGTATTTAAAAAACAAAAGTTGGACCCCCTGGGGGGCCACATGGGACCCGCAACTGAAAAATTGTTCACACCATCAGGTGGTTTAATTTGGGACATAATACCATGCAAAATTTTAAAACTCCACATAAAGCCCTTCAAAAGATATTCAGGCGGTTTCGGACTTTTGGGACACCTTGTATAATAGCTTCTGTAATGGGCTGCAAATCCATACTAATATATAAATGCGAAAGTAACTCTGTCTGTCTGTCTGTCTGTATGTATGTTACGCTTTCACGCTTCAACTACTGAACCGATTTTGATGAAATTTGGTATGGAGATAGTCTAAACTTTAGGAAAGGACATAGGCTACTTTTTATCTTGAAACNCAAAATATTTTCCAGTTATACTTTAAAACAAACTAGCTGTTTCGCCCGTGCTTCGCTACGATTCCTATATTGCTATTTTTGTCCTTGACAATGGAAATTGGAGAGGGGGGGGGGGGGTATTGGTTTGTGTCACCCCTGTATATTGCAACCTTTAAAAACGAAGATTTAAACGTTTGGACAGGGGTCTTAGGGGCACGGCACTATTTTTGTTTTACCCCTTCCCGGTTTCGAACTCGTAACTCTGGAATGGCTGGCCCACCTTTGCAGAAAAATGTCCTAAAATAAGGTCTAAAAACAGCCACCTAAAACTTTTTCGCATTGACTTGTCGCTACAAATGTACTGTAACAGACAAACCCTATCAAATAGGTACATAGATACGTACAAATTTCGGATTTATATATTAAGAAGATAAGCTAAGAAGAAAAAAAGAATGTATGAGTATTTTCTTTCTCTCTCTCTCTTGCTATTTTTTATTTGGCTTAACGTCTCTTTAACATCTATTGGTCATTCAAGACGGGGTTTCACCTTCCATTCGCTGGAAACTTGCAAACCAGCTACCCACATTGACCTCACCTAGCCTGGGTTGAGCCGCAAAACTAGCCAGCATCACGAGGGCGCGAAACCACGTGGACACCCACATAGAACAACCTCGCTGGAGGTTGCTTAACTTTAGTGATCTATCGGGAACTAGTGTATTCAACGTGCCATAGACGCTGGCTGATTTTTGCTATATTTAAATTTGTCAATAATTCCCATTGATTCTTCTTCTTCTTTCACTCACCTTTTCCCAATTTTATT
>CM022878.1:33748857-33760363 GCA_012654025.1 Pachypsylla venusta | reverse complement strand
TTTTTTTTTTTTTTGGAAAGCTCGGAAAGTAATAATGGAAATGCCTGATTAGAAAGTCAATAGTATGACATTGATGTCAATTCTGTGCATCTCTTTCATATAGGGTATCAACCAGTTTGTTATAATTTTCTTTGTTCGCGCCATATGTGATCTAATTCAAATTCATTCCAGTCCATATAAAAATGATTGATTCCCTAAGTTCTCCCCGGAACTGCGTCCTGTTAACGGCTGTATCAGCTGATGTGCAGATAACAACTGAGAGCACCTTTTCATATTTCAAACAATACTAGATTTTTTTAGTTTGCTTTCATAGGAATCACTTGGTTCGGTACAACTTTTGCTACTCCTTGTTCTCAATTCTTCCTCTTAAACATCCTTCCAAGCCGTAGGAATTTCGTAATAGTGCCTTATTTCTTTTCTTCCGTTAGTGTCGTGATATCCAGTTAAGAACCGATTATATTCAGTGTTCTTGAGTCCAAAATCCGTTACAGTCCGCTCCATCGTAGCACTATGCAATCTACGCATATGTGTATGAAACGGTCCAATGTCAGAAATTCCCCAAACTCAGACTCTTCCACAATGGACAGCAACACGAATAAAAACTAAATTGAAAGAAATGAAAATATCAAAAAATACATTGAACTATTTGGAGCTGCTGAGTGGGCTTGGGACAAAACTGTCACAGTTGATTTCCCATCTGACTTGTGGTGTTTATCATTTTGCTGATTCTAGTTTTCTTTCTTCTTCTTTTTTTCATATGTTTCTCATTGTATTTGAAGATAGAAGTCTTTCCCGACATATAATTTGCTTGAGAAAAATATTTTCCTTATAAATCTCATACAGGTTTCTCATGTTTTATAATATTTTCTACTTTTATGGGGCAATTTTCTTTTATTTTCTCAAATGCAAATTAGAATTTGCTTATTTTTTTATGATTTCAAATTTAAATTGTATGCGGAAGTTGTTGTCCTTTTTCACGCAGAATTAAATTATCGCCGTTGAGAGAATCTTTTATTTTACTCTTCATCCTGATTAAGAAATCAGGATGAAAGAAAGAAAACCTTTAGGCAGTGGCGGATTTACACATTTGTCGCCTGTAGGCTATTCAAATTTTGCCGCCGCTCCCGATCTTTACATTGAAAACTCGACATCGGAAATTTCAGCCCATTATTATACTTTCCTTTTTATACGATAAGGATGTTCGAATCACACGAAATTCCTTATCTACATAGTTTTCAATGAAAAAACACGTTTTGAGATACCCAGAGCCCAAATCTCAAGTTTCANAAAGAGACGTTAAGTCAAATAAATAAAAAAAAAAATATATCATAATCAAAAATTGCAAGTATTTTATTGTGGGGCGCTGAGCACATCTTGTATAGAATTTTATTTGAAAATATAAAAGTTGAAATAAGATATCTGCCTGTCAATGTTATTGGTTTGAAGAAAACTTAGTAGCCATCTGTTTCCATTGTTATGTCTTTTGTATAAGCAAACATACGGTTCGGATAATCTTTGCCAATAAAAAAGGATAGTTTGCAAGTTGGTTTGCAAGTTTCCAGCGACCGTCTCGTTAAGGCAAAAAAAAAAAGTCACCGCCTCTGCCATTATCCGACGCGAAATAAATAATTTCTTAACCCTGGCTATTCCGTGGAAAACTAAGAAATAGTGGAAACCTTTGGTTTTTGGAAAATCACCATCTAGTTTTACGCACTGAAATTCTTATTGAAGTGTTAGCAACAACAAAAATTTTTTTTTTTTTTTTTAATTTGGCTTAACGGCTCTTTAATTAGTCAATCGAATCTAAAACAGATTTTCGTG
The DNA here is from genome assembly GCA_012654025.1 of Pachypsylla venusta. Taxonomy (NCBI): domain Eukaryota; kingdom Metazoa; phylum Arthropoda; class Insecta; order Hemiptera; family Aphalaridae; genus Pachypsylla; species Pachypsylla venusta. Next base: position 33,758,542 of record CM022878.1, on the reverse strand, counting down.
CTAAAAATTGAAGCCCACTGACATGCAAATATCGACTCTCGCGCACCATGCGCGAGACTACCGTCAGCATATAACTACCGTCAGCATAATTTGATTTAAACTTGAATTTACACAAATTGAATGTCCGGTCCCTTATAATTCAATTTGAATGAATTTCAAAACTTTGAGTCAATCAAATGACTTGCTATACAGGGCATGTGTCTAGGAAAAAAATGGCAGTTTTAAACGGCGTGACGTATGCACTAAATTTGTACGGCCTTTCATAAGGGGTATATCGTTTTGAAATACAGGGTGAGACAATTAGTATTTCCACATTTAAAAGAGCTGGTACATAAATACCAAATGAGATATTTGAAAAATTATTTTGTATTCTGCTACTGGATCTGTGGAGTGCAAACCATACCTTGTGCGGAACGCCCTCTCATTTGGCTATAATGGTTAAATTTTTTAATAAATAACTTGACAACGAACGCACGATGCACACTCGACCAAACCATTGCAACAACTAAAAAGTATATGTCATTTCGTGTTGAATATCACAATCCCCACGCTCCATCACTCCCTCTCCCACGATTTTTTGAAATGTGGGAAAACTAATTGCCGCACCCTCTAGCTCACCTATACAAATCGTTTTGGTGTATAACACACATTTTTGGTTATGAAATAGAATTTTGAAAAATGAATAAAAATAAGAAATCAAAACCTTTTGGATAACACAAATGTGTCTGTTTAAGTAAACCCCTAGGTGGATATCTCCTAAAAGGGACCTATGTACACTCTCTCAAAAAGGAGGGCGTTTAAATAGGTCCCAGGTCCCTTTTTAGGAGGGATTCAGCTAGAGGTTTACTTTCTCTATAAACAAAAACCTCGTTTTTAGATTAAGCTTTTCAAATAAATTATCCAAGAAAGACGCATTTCATTTTAATAAAGACACCTTTTGCCACTCTTTTTTTTGTCACCTAACTACCTAACTTTCTTGATGTTTTTTTTTTTTTTTTTNTGTTTTTCTTTTTTTTTAAAGAAAAACCGTTAATATCTGAGCAACGAGGGAAAACTGTCGTTATTTTTTATAGTGTTTGCTTGTGATGATGTTGTGTGTTTTAATTTGAATGAATTTTAAAACTTTTTTCACCGATCTGTTAAGCATTAATTTTTTCATACCGAAGGCATAATTTTTTCCGATCTACATAATTATGACTTGCTAGCTTTCCATGAGGAAATTTAAACCGTTCTTGAGATTGTGAGAAGTTACTTGAGGATCAGCTCAGTTGGACCTGACCCGTGAGGATACAATCTCAAGTATGATTTACTTTTTCTTATTGAAAGTTAGTAAGATTGGAATACATTACGCCTTCGGTATTTAATATACGTACAAACATATGGTCTTCATTGGATTTCCAATTTTCATTAGTTCGAACTCATCCTATATTTGGGCTATTCATAGTTGTGCAACTGGCCCCGAATTCTCATATATACATTCTACAAACTCATCCTATATTTGGGCTATTCATAGTTGTGCAATTTCATTCTACAAACTCATCCTATATTTGGGCTATTCGTAGTTGTGCAACTGGCCCCGAAATCTCATATATTCATTCTACAAACTCATCCAAAATTTTAGCGTTTATAAGTTACTAGCTGATTTCCCGTGCTCCGAGATTGCGAAATTAAAGCTTCTCAATTTTAGATTTTTGGTGGAATCGGCCTCGAGAGGGATCATGGCTCCTATCTAGAAAATTCTGACCAACACGTAAATATTAAATTTCATCTTCCTCGCTCATCCCTATGTGGTACTTCTTAATTCCGATTTTCCGACAGTGAAAACCGGAATTAGTATAAAATTCAAATTTTTATATTTTTTGTGGGGTCCTTATATACTATTTTTGGGGGGGGGGTCATTCTCGGTGATTTTTCGTTATATTCTTAAGTTTGACTAGAAAAAAATGCAAAATAAACCGCTAAAAAGTGACATTTTTGGCGGTAACTTCCTTCCATCTGAAGTTTCGACTTTTTCCTTCCTTATTACGCACCTACATACTAAAAGGAATCTGTGTGCCAAATTTCAAGTCTCTAGGTTTAGCCATCATGGAGCTAACGTTGGCTCTGCGTTTTATAAGTATAGATTGAGACGTATCCAAATGTTTGTCAAACCCTCAACTATATAGTGCATAGTACTCCTAGATGGGGTTGATCAATCAAAAAGTACATCAAAACTTTGATCAAATGAATAATTTATTTACAAAATGACCTTTTTCTCTCCTTCTCCCCCCCCCATTTAAAGTTGATACACTATTATGCTGTGCAGAACAGTTTTGGGAGGTAATTAAATTTTGTTTAATGAAAAAAGTTTCATTGCAAATAAATAACAACAAATATTTTAATGGATTGAAGTGGAGCTGGTTTTAGAGAAACGAAATCAGTTGCTCTCCAAATGTTTGGTGTCTTCATCCAAGGGCCCTCCTCCCCCGGGAGATATAATATAAGTACATATTTATACTGCCCGCAAAGGATTAAAAATCCTTTACAAAGTTTTTAAGGTGATATTAAATTACGTGGTATGTATCATAAACTCATGAGGATAAAATTCCATGGGTTGTTGTAGAGTAAAAAATAAACATAATAATAAAAAACATTGCCAATGTGATACCATGGGTTTATTATTTTACTGGCTAAAAAATACCCCACCCCACCCCAAAAATGAATAAAAAATCTGGGGCGAAATTAGACTTTAAATTTGATACTCGTACATACCAAATTTCAAGTCTCTGGCTCTTGCCATACTCTTTTTGGACAAGCTTAATGAAAACCGCTAAAAAGCGGTAAAAATCGCCAGCGTTAAATTTGATTCCGTAGCTTACTGAGACCCCAAATATGGCACACATACCAAATTTCAAGTATCTAGCGCTTAATATTCCCTATTTAGACATGATTAATAAAAACCGATAAAATGGGAAACAATACGTACGATTGCACCTAAAATTTATATGGCACAATGAGACTTCCAAACTGACATACACACCAAGTATAAAGTTTTTAGCTTACTATTCTCTTTTTAGACAGGATCAACGAAAACCACTAAAAAGCATAAACCCGCTAATGGTATTTTTAATTACACCCAAAAGTTTAGGCACACATTTAGACCCCTTACGGGACGGATTCACAAAATTTCCGATTGACCGATTTAGATGATAAATCGGTCAGCGCTAAGTGGCAAAAGTGCTCATCACGTCGTACGGCGACGGCGGACAAACGGATTTTTATTCAATGTTTCGATTCTACGTGGAACCTAAAATATCAAATTTTGAGGGGTTTTTTTTTCGAAAAGTAAAGAAGTCTTTAATAAGAAAATTGGAAATATGTCTCCCCCACCCTCAGAATAGAATGAAAATACTCAAAAATTCGGAGAATTACAATCTTTAGGACCAGAGCGAGGGTGTCCAACAATGCTGAAGGGGGAAAGGTTGTTTTCACGTAAATTCAAGATAGCAAAAGTCAAAAGTTATGAAAAAGGTGAGATATTTTCTTGTCTCTTCAATTTATACTCCATAGGTGAAGGTGGACAGAATAATGTCTACTCTTTTTCCCTACTCATTGAATTTAATAATTTTTCCTAATATTCATTTCCAGAAACCTGAACCTTCCAGCAGGGCCGTAGTGTGTACTCAGAGCTGCAGACAGAAAATCCGGGCTGGGGGGAAAAATTTACGGGCACCTTTCATCTATTCTTTCATCGTATGGGCAGTAATATTAGTAAAAGTAGGCAATTCACTTAGTGGATGTGAAAAGGCGTGTATGCTTCTTCTTGGCAACACATAATTCAATTATAAGATGTTAATGTTTACGAAATATACCAATATTTACGATTGCTGTGCAAGCTGAAAGGTCGAACTATCATGAGCGGATATAGGGGAGACCCTGGGGGCACGTGCCCCCCCCCCAAGTTTTTTAAGCGGGCGTTGTTTTTCAAATTTCATTATATTTCATTATGAATGGTAGCACGGGCCCCCAAATAATTCTCAATCCTGATACTAAATAGAAATACATAGGTAAATAAAAAATCGTCAAAAATTCTGTCATCCGTCATGGCACTTTTTTTAGTCATCACGCTTATCGTTATTGAGAGAGAGAGAAAAAATGCAATCGAAAGATCTCAAGGTCAACGTTCAACTAGGTAATTTGATATTCCCTAGAATGCATATTGCATGTTGTAGCCATGAAAGGTATTTGTGGAGAGCTCTACAGCTTTTAACAAATTAGGTATCGTAACTTGATAAACAATCCATTAAAAAGTACTGCCCAGGACTCGAAACCCCGGCCTCTAGGTGGCGAGTCCCTTAACCACCGCCCTCCAAATTTTCTATTAGTTATATTGTGCCCCCCCCCCCAACAAGAGGGCTATATCCGCGCATGCGCACTATATTTTAAAATCAGTGTCCTGCAATAGCCATTGTCCCATATTAGCCCACTATCGCTAAACTTCTGATTTTGTATGTTTGAATTTTTTTCAAAACTTTTAAGTTCACTTATTTGTTATTCAGAAAAAAGCTTGAAAATTTTCATTATCATAATTTTCTCACCAGGCATCTTAGGAAATCCCGGGCCTGGGGAATTGCTCCCATTCCCCCCTCCCGTCGGCCCTGCCTTCCAGGTATTGCAGTCACATTAGTGGCCAAAGTTTAAGTAACAATGATTAATTATAAGGAACCAGTGCCGAAGACGTAACAAAGTGGAACTATATAGAACACAGGATGGAGGTGGATGTTGTGTTTAGTGGGGGAGGGGCGGGCAATAGGAAAGGTCTATGAATATTAAAGAGTGTTGCATAAATATATTTATTTATGGTAGCAATGTCTAATGGTCTGGTGTCGGAAGGTAATTAAAAGTTCATTGAATTTTAAGCCTTCTGTTATTTAATTCTGTTATTTATGTAGACTTAAAATAATGGGCTGTATTGAAATTTTATTTAAATTTTCAAAATTTAATACCCATTTCCCATGAATAACCAATGTTTATCATAATAAATTATTTAAAGTAGGCATTTTTCTGGTTGATAGGACGATAGGAGTTGAGGTTAAGTCAGCGGCGACTCGTTGAATACACCAGTTTCCGTTAGATCACTGAAGTTAAGCAAAGTTCGGCGACTGTGGTTTCGTGAGGTCATTCGAGCTGAGGGTTTTACCCTCAATTGAGTAGAAACATGAGTTTTATCCAAACCAGCTTCCCACTTTGACCTCACCCAGTGTGGTTTTGGGCAGAGTAAATCCAGCAACATAGGTGTTATAGCTCAAACTTTCGCGTGGTCACCCCCTAAGTAAAATCTCGCTGGACGTTGTTGAACATCAGTGATCTTACAAGAATTGGTGTATTGAACCTGGCATTTACATGGTTAATTCAAAATAAAACCTTTTCTTTATCATCTACCAAGTCTGTGATGACCGTCCGTCCAACTGATAATGGCATCGGAAGATTTTACGACTAATGCCAGTCTCGATCAAGTGTCGAGAATGGAAAAAAAAATCGGCCAATGTGACACATGGGTTTATTATTTTACTGGCTAAAAAAATACCCCCCCTCAAAAAAAATCTGTGGCTTAATTAGACTAATATGACATACACATCACATTTTAATTCTCTAGCTCTTACTATTTCCCTTTTAGAAAAGATAAATAAAAAACCCCGACGGTACATTCGATTGCACCCAAAAATTTCGGAACACAATTAGACCCTAGATGGGACCTATACATAAACCGAATTTCATTTAAATCGGCCAACGCTAAGTGGCAAATTTCCCAGCACGGCCTACAGCGGACATAGGTTTTTTTTATTCGATTTTTGGATTCTAGGTATTTTGGATACTACCCCCAAAAATAATGAACCAAAATGAGGGAGACCATAACAAAAGAAGAGCCATTTGGCCTCATGTGAGACAATAGGGCCCATATTAGCTAATAAGCTATATCCTAGAACGTAATGAACATAAAAAAAAAACGGACAAGGCTCGAGATGTATGGTGGTATAAAAAGACGGCAAATAAAGGGAAACTCGTGGTGTTAAAACTAGACCTCACTTTGTTCGGTCAATTTATCAAAATAGGTTGAGAACTCCTGTAAACTACTGTAATATTTCATTGTTTTGTTTTATTATTATCATAACTATCTCCATCTATAATGCAAAATAGGTAGAACGTTTGCATTTTTTATATAATGAGATTTTCATAATTTATTCTATTTTGTTTATCAAAAATTATTTTCAAATGACCTACTTGTTTCATATATTCCTCATAAATGCTCCTGCTATTTATGAGTAGCCACCGGGGGCAACTAGCCAGCATTATTTAGGTGGCGGTCCTATAAGTCTGTATAAATACAGAAGGTTTGGTGTTAGGAATGGCCTTTGAAAAAATCTGCTTCATGAGCAAAAAGCGAGTTTTTACGCAGTTTCAATGCATACTGTGAAAAGCAAAAGCTAGGGTTTCCGTGCCAGGAAAGGGTTACAACTAAAGAGAGTAGGCATCGAACAAAAGGTTGTGGCATTGTAGAATACAGGAAAGCAACGTCGACCCCAAATAGAATTGGGAAAGGGTGAAGTTAAAGAAGAGGAATATATTAAATTACTAGCAGAATACGCCCGCTTCGCTTGGCGCCTTAGAGGCATGGCCGTTTATAGTTCCAACCCCCTTTTTTTCGTGATAAAAAGTAGCCTATGTCCTTTCCTAAAGTTTAGTCTATCTCCATACCAAATTTCATCAAAATCGGTTCAGTAGTTTAAGCGTGAAAGCGTAACATACATACATACATACATACATACACACATACAGACAGACAGAGTTACTTTCGCATTTATATATTAGTATGGATAGTATGGATGTGAATAAATAATACAGGACTGAGGTTGATAAGTCCAAATAAATATGTAATATTGATGCAAAAATTCCTTTCGTATACATGCAGTGCGCCACCAAATTTAAACTCGGACCTACAAACTACTTGAAATACAAAGGCACATGATTAAGCTATTAAATATTGATCTAGCTGTGGTTAAGTTAGCAGTTAGATTAAGAGAAAAAACACTTTCTTTTTATTCAACACTTAGTGAAACAAGACTACACAATAGATCTACAGAAACACTTACATGTCATCACAACACCAAAAAACACAAACTACATACCAATTATAATATTGATCAGTGTGTAGCATCATAGTACCAATAATAACTAAGATCAACCAATAGTCATACTCAATACAACAAGTAACTTTATCACAATAGGGAGATAAATAAAAAAAGGTAGGTAGCGGAGAAGTTAACAAACAGGTGCCGCTACCTTTAAACAGGCTAGTTTTCAATCTAGCCAAAGCAAATCGCAATGGGAAACTATTGCTACAGAGAGGTCCAAATAAATGAGCATAATTATAGTTCTCCTTCACGCTCCTTTGCCAATGCTGAAAAACTAACACCGCAAGTGACCAGATAATCATTACTATCTAAGCAAGCCTACAGTAAGACTCAGTAAGAGAAAAATTAAGAAATATTAATATTATTTATTTATTGATACCATGATAATTACTGTGAACTGAAATTTTTCATGAAAAACTACACTATCAATATTTGCATTCTAAAGAGTACAACTCCTTTAAATCAAATTTTGGCGCATGGAGCAAATTTAAACGCGATTCGACTTTGTACACAACGCAATAGTTTAATATTATTAAGAGTTCTTTTTTCAGGGCTTGTGATGGTTCTGGCGGGGGACAATTATTAGCCTCCGAGATGAAATGTGTAATTAGAGTTAAAAACTCAAGTAGCAAACAACAACTTATTTAGAGCTACACCTTCATACATAGTGTGACCATGTTGTCTAATGACACGATGATGCTACTTCTGATTGATTTAGATTACCAGATGCATCCTTTTTAAAAAGGAAATACATTTCAACACGTGCGCTAATCGTATGAAAGAAAAAGGATATACATTTCAACACGTGCGCTAATCGTGTGAAAAAAAAAATCGGGTTCCATTACCGTGTATTTATTTATGTATTAATGATAGATACACACATCCGAAGATAGACAAACCAGCGCTAAGAGTAGGGGAAGAGAAAAATCTATTCTGGATCCACCTCGACACTTTCATCGGTGGTCCGACCGTTAGACGTGCTGTTCAACCCCAGCAAATGATAGGACCTGAGGTTATGTGAAACAGTTCAGTGGCATCCAGCGCGCTTATCTCGAATCCAACATTCGTGCGAAAGGAGAACTGTGTTCCTACCTACATTAACACTGGAAAGTTCAGCGGCATCCAACGCGCCTATCTCAAATCCAACATTCGTGCGAAAGGAGAACTGTGTTCCTACCTACATTAACACTTGACAGTCCAGCGGCATACAAAAGGAGAACTGTATTCCTAATACCTACATTAACGCTGGGTGCAGTACACTCAAACTTCACTCTTTACAACATCACTGGTTTTAAGCTAGGTTCTTGGGAACTCAGAACATGGGATTTCAGACGAAGAAAAAAACATTATTTCTGACGTGGATTATCTCCTCCAAACGTCACAATAATCCCATTACACATTTCATTTCAAAGATTCTCACATTGTCGAACAGAGATTTTCCTATTCAGTCAAAACTAAATCTATGATTGAAATTGGATAACATAAAGAGCTTCTAAAGCCATGGTGTCAAATGGAATGAATGTCCTTCTATATATCAGACAATTCTTCTCCTTGTCGAGTAACAATTTATAAAACAAATATAGATAGGTAAAGCTGCTTGTCAGAAAAATAACATTATCCCCTTCTCTTCTCACTTTCATATCTTTTCTGCCTTCAACATTATCCTGCCTGTCTACGCCTCTTAGCCCATCTATCATAACATTATCTATGGCGAAGTCAAGGGGAACATTGCCCTCACTCCAAAAATGTATGTTATGAAAGATTAGTCATATTATACGAGCTTATATATTATTTCGAAATAAAAACAGATCCTGTGATTTCGTTCAATTCATTTATTATAAAATTGCAAATCATAAATGAAATGCAGTATTCATTTTTAAAAAAAAATCTTCATAAGAGGATTACCAAATTACAAAGCATAAATGAATGAAACTAATCTTTTAAAATAAAATAAAAATATTCACAAGTGCTCAATGAGTGTTTGCTATATTAATACAAAAAATCTTCACAGGCCAATTTGCATAAATGAATTGCAAAATAACAAATCTTAAATGGAATGCAATATGAATAAATAAAAATCATAACGGATTTCAAAATTGCAAATCATAAATGGAATTTATGATATTAATGAAACGAATCTTCATAAAGGGATTGCAAAATAACAAATCATAAATGGAATGCATTATTAATTTTTTTAAAAAAAGTTTATAAATGGATTGCAAAGTTGCAACTAATCCTCCAAAAGTAATTCAAAATAACAAATCATAAATGGAATGCAATATTCATTTTTTTAAAAAAGTTTATAAATGGATTGCAGAGTTGCAACTAATCCTCCAAAAGGAATTCAAAATAACAAATCATAAATGGAATGCAATATTAATTTTTAAAAAAAGTTNAGTTGCAACTAATCCTCCAAAAGGAATTCAAAATAACAAATCATAAATGGAATGCAATATTAATTTAAAAAAAAAAAAGTTTATACATGGATTGCAGAGTTGCAACTAATCCTCCAA
>CM022878.1:33704498-33728927 GCA_012654025.1 Pachypsylla venusta | reverse complement strand
AATAAACCCAGGTGTCACATTGGCAGAGTTTTCTCATATTTTATTCAATTGTAATGTGTCGCAAAAATTTAGCACACAATAAATATATACATACATGTTATTTTAAAAAAAATATTTATAAGTTGAATGAATGTCTGTACTAAATTGTAATTTATGTTTGGAATGTTATCTTTTCCGGTGCCATTGGTATTCATCCGAGAAACAGACAAATAATAATCGGACACTTCTGAGAGTTTGGACCAACGAGAACAAATGTAAGAAGAACAGATTTTGTCTCTCACTTTTTCAAATTGTCTGAGACGTTAAAATGCTAGGCAAATAATTCATTCTTTTTAAAATACTGGCACTTCCAAATTGCACATCTGCTCCCAAGAGCAACCATAATATGATCAAGAGAACATTTTGGAAATCGAACAAATACTTGATATGCTCTCCTGAATTTTCCTCCCAGACGTTTCTCTCTAGGCATATCTGAAGCTAGATTTGCGTCAACAAATCTAGGGCTAGCCAAGAACTAAAGTTCACTCGAAAAAGTCAATCATTAAGACCATTTGCTCTTAAATCATGGAAAATGCCCTAAAAAAGCCCGAATATGCGAGACTGAAAAATGGCGATCGCTACGTGACGTGATTTCCCATGTGTAGTATGAATCAAATTCCCTAACAATGTATGGTGTTATTTAATGAACTTCATAGGTTGTTATAGGTTCCCAAAAAATAAGAAAAGAAAAATCAAAAGCAAGTTATTGCCAAAAAGTGTGGTATTAGGTACAATTACATAGCCCAGATGGAAAGATATATCAATGGACCATTTCTATAAGCAAATGAAAGATATATCAATGGACAATGGACCATTCCCAAAATCAAATGAAAGAGTATCAATGGACCATTTCCATAAGCAAATGAAAGGTATATCAATGGACCATTCTCAAAACCAAATGAAAGAAATATCAATGAACCATTCTCAAAACCAAATGAAAGACATATCAATGGACCATTCTCAAAACCATTTCTATAAGCAAATGAAAGACATATCAATGGACCATTCTCAAAACCATTTCCATAAGCAAATGAAAGATATATCAATGGACCATTCTCAAAACCAAATGAAAGAAATATCAATGAACCATTCTCAAAACCAAATGAAAGACATATCAAATTTTTTCTGATTTTTCTTTTCAAAGACAATGGACCATTCTCAAAACCATTTCTATAAGCAAATGAAAGATATATCAATGCACCATTCCCAAAATCAAATGAAAGAGATATCAATGGACCATTCCCAAAATCAAATGAAAGAGATATCAATGGACCATTTTCAAAACCAAATGAAAGAGATATCAATGGACCATTTCCATAAGCAAATGAAAGAGATATCAATGGACAAAAACCAAATAAAAGGGATATCGCAATGGACTATTCCCAGAACTCATCAAATAAATTATAATATAAAGGGACTCAAATATTTTGGTCGTAAGAAGTCTATAGCCACGGGAGGTGTAACTTAAAAAGTTCTAGAAATCAGCTAGTCCCTTATAATTCACAAGCATATATTAAAAATTGACTTTAATCATATCGAAATAAATGTTCATTTTAAGTTAACGGAACAGAAATCAACCTTTTGAATCTTTATCAAAAAGAGAGAAAAAAAACTTCTGTTGCTTCTTCAGGAAGAAGAAAATTTGTTGAAGATTGTAATTTTGAACAAATAGTGGAAGTGAAATGTTGAAGAAGCAGAAATGAAAAAGTAAGAAGAAAGATAGTAAATATTAGTATGAAGATAAGATGAAAAGTAAGCTGGCTCTTCCCCATCAGGCAGTTTCAAGATTGATGTATTAATCATATCGGCCAATTTAGACATCATCATCATAGGTTAACACCCGTGGAGAATGTTTGCAAAAACTCATCATGAGTTTGTTGTTACCAACAGTGGCGTTTTTTGCTGAAGTTGCATGGTTGCACAACCCCCAAAATTAAAAGATTTAAAAATAGTTTAAGGGATCTCATCATATTTCAGAATTCGCCATACCTACGATGAGAAAAGAAAAAGAAAAAAAAAGTCTCAATCTTTCGGTCTTTCTAATAGGTTAGCTATATTATGTGAACGAATCTTTGTGGTGTATGCACCACTATATCAGGTCTGTTTCAAATGGAAATAATGTGCGTACTTGAAAAAAAGCAGTTGCTATGGAAACTTTACATTGTCAGTATTATAGTATTTTGGTGCACAATGACTCTGCAACCAACCAATAGAAATGCCCCATAACCATACATTTCAAAATTCTGTGCTGCCAACTGAACATAGTGTTGTCAACTTTTATAAAAATAAAAAGTTCCTACGGGTAACGGGACAAATCTGAAGAGACCCTTAACTTGACTTCTCNGCACGAATACAATACTTTATCTTCTATGGAAGAGAAAGTAAAAAGTATTTCAAAGAAAATTAAAAACGTAACAAAAAATATGCGAAAAAGTTCAGTTTAAAAATCAACCCTGACGAGGATTTTTATTTTCCCTAAACAAGTAACTACTTTTATGATAGCATCCGGCAACGTTGTATGTTTTGATGTTTTGATTTTTCCATTGATGATTGATGTAAACAAGATTTTTCAAAGTGTGAAATTTAAATTTTTCAAATTGTTTTTATGATTTTACAGTTTTAATTGATAAAAATGATTAAATAAACTAGGTATTTAACTATTCTTTACTTGCAGAGCGCGTTCATTTTATAATTTATAAATCAATCAATAAATTACTGTTCCTGTATTAGTTTTCTAAAAAAGAGTTTTAAAATTTATTACTCTCAAAATGTCAAGCACTTCAGAGGATATAGAGGTTATCTTTGATTACATTTTGGCAGCCATCTTTGAAAAGGGCATTTATAATGTAAACAAAGGTCGGGCATTGTCACGCACAACTCATTCCATCGTTTTAATTCAATGGTACTACACTATACCAATATGAATTTTTTTTGCAACCCCCAAAAAATTTAACCACGACACGCCACTGGTTACCAAAGAATCCTTACGGATAATGTAGTAGCGATAGAGCGCATAATTCAGTAGCTTCTCCTTGCTTTCTGCATGGTTAATGGAAAAGATCCTGCCCTTAATCGGCTTTTATGACCGGCATGGGCGCCCAAGACTTGAAGTATTATTTTAAGTCCCAATATCCAGAGGAGACGCTAACGTATCTGACTATAAAGCAAAGTGTTCCAGAAAACGTTGCAAACATGGTACCAGGACTCATGGCTCAGTAGTAACTGCACTAGTCTTGTACTCAGGAGACCCAGGTACGATTCCTAGCAGGGGCAATAATCACTGAGGCTTGGATGTTACGGGTCAACTGAGCCTCGTTTTTTGCAGAATTAAATATTCAAAGTATGTACCTAATTGGATAATGATTGATACTGGAAAAATCCTACAATGCTGCAGTGAGCACCAAAGTTGTGACATAACAAAACAAGAATAAACAGCATTTATTTATTTTCAATTAAATTTCAAAAAGTGGTGGACATTTTGCGTTTTTCTCAAAAACTCATTACTCTAAGCAAAAGGAACTATGACAAATGTAAAGAAGAAATGAACAAAAAAGAATAAACCGTACGTGATTTTATTTTATGTGTAAAACATAAAATGTTTTCCATTATAAAAAGCACGCAAAAATGAAATGTACTCGAAAGTTTCATAATTAAAAATAATAAACCAAAAATTTATGTTTCATTTCATAAAATTTTGATCTTTAAAGCTTGACGTTAGGTACTGTCACTCACATAGACTGAATTCTGCAATAAAAATAAACATGAGCTTTGGTGGAGTTTTTTTTTTGCGAGTGGCAGTCGTAACGTTTCTTCTCTGGTGCATTGCCATAAGCTTTTATTAAATTATTATTTAAGTTTTAACTAATGTGTTGAAATCAGTTGTGCTTCGATTGCACATCTACGAATAAAAGTTCACTATTTAACAAATTCAATACGGACAGTATCTTAAAAGGAGGTTGTACCAACACAACTAACCAATTTTATATTCAACGAGGTATGATCGACTATCTTTTTGACATCTATTGGTCATTCAAGATGGGGATTTCACTCTCCATTTGCTGGAAACTTGTATACCAGCTACCCACATTGACCTTACCCAGCCTAGGTTGGGACGGAAAAATAGTCGGCATCACGAGGGCGCGACCCCACGTGGACAACTACATGGATCAAGCCCGCTGGACGTTCCTTAACTTCAGTGATCCAACGGGAACTGGCGTATTCAACGTGCCATAGACGCATGCTACATAATTTAAATTTCGATGAAGCCTAAAATATTGATAATGAGCAACACTATAAGAAAAGAAAAGTACTAGAGGTTTTCCATACTAATCAAATGGGCATGCCCCGTTAATTACAAAAGTAATGAGGGGAAACAATACACAAATATATCAGAACTTGCTCGATCTTTACAAGTAATAACATCTCATACTATGATACCCTCACTTCTACTCTGGACATCGTAGAGTCAACATGTCGGACTGACGATGATAGTCTGAGTACTATTGAAAGCTCGCCACCCAAAATTTTTTTAGAATCGATATTGTCTTTATTTTTAAATTCAATCCGGTTTTGCTTACAGTATATCTGGTGGGGTGCCAAAGATTTATGAAGATATTCTCCTCTTAGTTATAGATCCAAAAGAGTGGGTTTCAAATTTATAACAAAACATGCCCGCACCATATCACAGTAACCTGAGATAAATAAAAATATTTGTGCTGAATATGAAGCATATGCAGGGTGGTCCATTATACTTTGCGCAGTCAAAATATCTTTGACATATTGTGGTAACCTTTATGAACATGTAAAGCAAGACTGTACACAGGGGGTCCAGACGCCCCGAAATTTCAATCTTTTTTTTAATGAAAATATTCTACTTTGCACGTGACCTATAATATTTAAAAAACAACAGCACTAACAACAACAAAAACCGCAGCAGCAACAACAACAAAAACTACAACAGCAGCAACAATATGAACAACAACAAAAAACAACATCAACAACAGCGGCAACAACATCAACTATTCGACGATACTACATCTTAAACTATTTTATACATTATTTCTAAGTACTGAATTCCAATAAAGACCAATTTCGTAATTACTAATCGTTGGTAATTTTCAACATTAACATCTTGTTGTTCTCATTTCTATTATAGTTTTCTCTCTCAGGTTGGGGTCTATCTTAAAAAGGATTTTATCGTAACTCTGGAACGGATAGACCGGGAACAACATTTTCCATGGGAAAACCAGCTTCCCATAAGCCAACGAGACCCAACATTAGGCAGCAATTTATTGCTCTTATCGTTCTTGTTTTAGGCAGTATTCGTGAAGCTCTTATCGTTCTTGTTTTAGGCAGTATTCGTGAAGCTCTTATCGTTCTTGTTTTAGGCAGTATCCGTGAAGCTCAAATCGTTCTTGTTTTAGGCAGTATTCGTGAAGCTCCTATCGTTCTTGTTTTAGGCAGTATTCGTGAAGCTCTTATCGTTCTTGTTTTAGGCAGTATTCGTGAAGCTCCTATCGTTCTTGTTTTAGGCAGTATTCGTGAAGCTCTTATCGTTCTTGTTTTAGGCAGTATTCGTGAAGCTCTTATCGTTCTTGTTTTAGGCAGTATCCGTGAAGCTCAAATCGTTCTTGTTTTAGACAGTATTCGTAAAGCTCTTATCGTTCTTTTTCTTGCTTTAGGCAGTATTAGTGATGACATTTGTTATTAACGCGGCAATCACAGCCAAAAATTATATTCGATTTCATGTAAACGCTTCGTGGTTCGTTTTTCTTAATTCTACCATGCCACAACCTTTTGTTCGATGCCCACTCTCTTTAGATGTAACTTTTTCCTGGCACGGTAACACTAGCTTGCTCCTCACAGCATCAATTGAAACTGCGTAGAAACTCGCTTTTTGCTGATGATCTCTCATCATTGGTTTGAAGCAGAGTTTTTTAAAGGCTGGATCACTTTCTTAACACTAAACCTTCTGTACTTTCACGGGCTTAGAACCGACACATAATGAAGCTGGCTTGCTCCCCTCGGTGGCTGCATTAAACCTGAAACCTTATGTTTTTTGCTGTATAATTTTCCACACTAACACCCTGTATATTTCTAGGGAAAAAAAAGGCATGGAATATATTTTTATATTTTCGAACAGAAATTTTTAATATTTATGGTTTTCTGATATCCAGAGTGGAAAGTGTTTGGGCGAAAGGATGGGGCGCTCAGGTAAAATTTAAATAGAAAATGTGTGGTAAACATGGGCTTTGAAATACAAAGGCTGGAGATATAAAGTACAGGAACATCACAAACTTGTGCGCCTATTAACAAACTGTGATGGTGTTTTTTTAATGTGAACTATTTGGATCCGGGAGGTAAGCCTAATTAACAAATTCCATGAATATAATGTCTGTCCGTACTAAATTTCAGCAAAACGGGATAAGGAGTTCGAGAGTTATTGTGGTACAAAAATACGAACAGGAAAACGGAAGTAATTTTGTCTTGTTATAACTAGACCTTACTTCGTTGAAGAAGAAGATAACTAGCCCTCACTTCGTTGCAGAAGAAGGTAACTAGATTTCACACTTAGCCAACGATCATACCACGTTGAATACACCAGTTCCCGTCAGATCACTGAAGTCAAGCAACGTCGGGCGTGGACAGTACTTGGATGGGTGACCGCTTGGGAACACGACGTATCGTTGGCTCATCTTTCCGGACCAACCCAGGCTGGGTGAGGTCAATGTGGGTAGCTGGTTTGCAAGCTTCCAGCGAATGGAGGGTAAAACCCCCGTCTTGAATGACCAATAGATGTTAAAGAGACGTTAAGCCAAATTAAAAAAAAAAAAAAAAAAAGACATCACACTTTGTTGAAGAAGAAGATAACTAGACCTCACTTCGCTGAAGACTGGCACTTTCACTGTGCAGTGTGATGCTCCTTTAATTGAAGCCCAAAGGTAAAGTAACTTTTCTTTCTTTGTACAGAATTCTGTGTTAAATTTCTCTCTCTCTCTCTCTACAAAAAATTAACCCTAGCATTGCCAAGGGGGGGTACAAAGTACCCGCGTTTTAGCAAAAAGCTTATAGTAATCAATTTATGATATTTATTTTAATGAGATCTTTAATAATTTTCACAAACAATATTTTCCATCATAGTATATAAAAATATGTATGTTCTAAGCCTTCTAAGGGATGATATTGAAGCCAAACTTTGGGCGCGGGTACTTTATCCCCCCCCCCCTTGGCAATGCATGTAACCAATACATTGATTGTCTAAAGCTACCATTAAAAGCTACCATAAATTGTCTAAAGTGTCTAAAATGTCTAATTATGTACCACATGCAAGAAATAAGTGTGTGTAAACACTGTCAAAAGACATTTGTCTGTGTGGGATGTCAGGAAGGACAAAGTTCTGGTTCAGAATAGATTTCCTAGGGTCTAGCGATTTTTTTTATTTTCATTTATATTATTTTATTCCTGGGATTTAATTTTATTTTTATGTAAGATAATAATTGATTTAGTTTATATTTTTTTAGTTTATAATAAAGTAATAGCGATTGTAATAAAAAAAATCATTTTATCCTTTATTTTGTTTGCGGGTAGTTTGTACCCCCTTGGCAATGCTCGTAATTGAATAGAGCTTGGCAATCCTAGGGCTAATCCGCATGTGAAATAAATGACTTTTTAATTAAATAGAAATATTCCAAATTAGTCCAATCCTTTCCTTAATATATCTTTCTTCATCTGAGCTATCCAGACAACATGGAACGGATGAATCCACACAATACTGGACAATCTGAACATAAACCTCAGCACGAGCACGTACTGTATTTGTCAGGGATTTATATGCAAACGTCACACATTTTAACGAGCATACTGGTGTTGCTGTTTTTTATTAAAACTAATGGCAACAAGTTTGAAAATAGTGCAAGCAAGCAGCTTTCCAAGCAACATGTTGCACGCATAGTGAGATATGTCTGAATCTAGCAAAGATAGAAAAAAGTAAATTATGTGGTGTCTGGCAGAAACTTTTTATCTGAGTGTTTTTTTTAAAAATATAAAAGGAAAGTAGGTATGGAGGACCATAAATCAGGGGGGAAAATATTGGGTATACCGAGTACAATACAGGGAGGTTCAGCGGATAAGTAAGCCGCAGATACCGCGAACTAAAACAAAAGTTAGTCAAACGTAGGGTTGCCGTGTTTAAAGAAGAATATCGATATTAACAAAATTGCTTAATATCGATAAGCGATACTATCGGATTGTCGAATATCCATATAAAATATCGTTTATATTGAGACCTTAATATCTTAATGTTATCGATGTAAATATCCACAGCAATAGCAGCAAAGCAGTGTAATTTTTGACGTAGGTGCTTTTTATTGTTTCGAAACCGATATTGGTTTATTATTTTCAATAACAAACCTTTGGAATCGTCACGAAAAAAAAAAATAAAAAAAAAAATACCTCCCCTCAAAATTTGATATTATACGTTTCAAGGTACGTAGAATCCAAAAATCGAATAAAAAAATCCGTTTGTCCGCCGTGCCGTCCGCCGCGCCTTACGCCGTGATGGGCACTTTTAACACTTAGCGTCGACCGATTTGGATGAAATTCGGTATATGAGTCCCATCTGGGCTCTAAGTGTGCCCCGAAACTTTTGGGTGGAATCGAATATACCTTTGGCGATTTTTGCCGCTTTTTAGCGGTTTTCAGTATTGCTGTCTAAAAGGAGAATGGTATAAGGCCTAGAGATTTC
The DNA here is from genome assembly GCA_012654025.1 of Pachypsylla venusta. Lineage (NCBI taxonomy): Eukaryota > Metazoa > Arthropoda > Insecta > Hemiptera > Aphalaridae > Pachypsylla > Pachypsylla venusta. The sequence goes on along the minus strand of CM022878.1, from coordinate 33,720,145 downwards.
AAATTTTGTACGTATGTCATATTTGGGGTCTCAGTTAGCTCCGAAACTTTTGGATTCAATCAAATATACCGCTGGCGGTTTTTACCGCTTTAAAGCGGTTTTCATTAATCATGTCTAAAAAGAGAATGGTAAGAGCCAGAGACTTCAAATTTTGTAGGTATTTCAAATTTAGGGTCTAATTACGCGCCAGATTGGAATCGTCACGAGAACCCCCCTCAATTTTCTTTTGGGGGGGGGGCAAAAAAATTTTATGATTTTTTGCCAGAAAAATAATAAACCCATGTGTCACATTGCACAGTTTTTCCAACAAAACCAGCCGAAGCAGAGCGCAATTAGAAACTATTGCCAATGAAGGTGGTCCAAATGTAACATTGAAATTCAATAAATTCATAACTTTTTAATTTATTAATAATTTTGAAATATCAATATTCTTTCAGTCCCAATGCGTGGGAGATTTCACAATGGAATCTTGCACGATTTAGTTTGCTGCTGTCAGTAAACTAAATTAGCCCTAATTTGGAAAATCGGACAGTCGTTCATAAATGCCCCAATAATCTGTGCTATACATTCTTTTTTTTTTTTTGACAATTAAGGAGTGCAGGATATGCTGGACGGACAGCATAGCCCCACATTGGCATATTAGAGGCGAGGTTTTATTAAATAGGAAACGTGAGTAACCCGAGTGTGGCCGATTCTCATTCGGGCGATCACAATCACTTCAGCCCTCGATGAACGGAAACTAGATGTCCATGGTTCAATAACTGATTTGATGGTCTCAAGTTTATTCGCTGGACTGGTGTTAGACCAAAAACTGGAGATTTCATTATAGATCATGGTTTTAATTAACGATTTAAAATCATCAGGCAACATAAATTTAAATGATTTGAGAGATGTTTAGCTGCTACATCAACAGCCTCGTTGCCTCTGATGCCGCAGTGGGATGGACACCAAATGAAGGAAATATGGACCCCAAGGAGGGAAAGATGTTCCCACAAGGAGTAAATCTTACTAATTATTGGGTTGGAAAAGAGATGGCTGATAAAGAACTTAGCTATACTTAGTGGCCGAATTTAGCGAAATCAGAACGCTGTGGATATGTGATACATACTGCGGGACTCATTCTGTACGATTGGTCGAAAATATCCAACAAAAATATCACATAATTCTAGGTTGAACAGACATGATTTTGCGACTTCATTTGACTTCTATCTTCCAGCAATATATTTTCATTTCGTATTCATTTCATTAACTTTCAACTGAATGCCCAAAAATTTGTATTATAGATTTACGAAATTTTGTATTGTTTGACCATCACATGAAAATGTAAACCGCTAAACAGCAGAAGTTTATGATTTATTTATTTTCATTAATGAAATTTAAAAATAAAGTTACCACCCAAAATTTGATATTTTACGTTTCAAGGTACGTAGAACTCGAAAGCTGCTCGTCTAGCGTCTTTTTATAAGATTAAATGATGTTTACTGGCATTTTTTTAAAAATTCTATACTAAAAATACTCCTTAAATCCAAAGTACCTAACGAATATAGACCCTGCGGGACCAGACAGATACTGTTATTTATTTTCTGAGCAACTTACAAACTTAAAATGTGGTTTATTTGAAAGTAGAAAGTTAATTTTCACGATTGAATGGTGGAAAATACGAGAAAACTCACTTAGTTGCTCAGAAAATAAATAACACTATCTGTCTGGTACCGACCCTGCATATTCTTTAACTTCACCTTTTCCAAATTCTCTTTTGGGTCGGCGCTGCTTTTCTTTTTCTAGCATAAGACAATATTTTGTTCGGTGCCTACTCTCTTGAGCTTTCCTGCAGGTTAACACTATAGCTTGTTTACTGCTGATGATTTGTCATCAATGCTTTGAAGCAGAGTATTTTAAAGGCTGGATGACCTTTCTAACATCAAACCTTCTGTATTTATACGGGCTTAGGATTAGGACCATCACCTAATGAAGCTGGATTGCTCACCTCGGTGGCCACATTCATTGTAGCACACAATTATTATTAGACTAGCTGTTTTGCCGGTGCTTCGCTACGGGCTATGCTATTGGTAAGCTCAAGTATCGATGATACGTTTGTTGTAAGTTCTATATGTGCAATAGAAGGATTTTTTGATATTTTAACTGGGACGATAATCGCGGAGGAAAAAGGTAAGTTTCACCTTTTCGGCCACCTTTAATTTAAAGGTACTTTTAAACTTAGACTGTCGTCCCAGTTAAAATATCAAAATTTTTGGTGGTTTAAATTTGGTACGTAGGTACGCTTTATGTTATACATGTACAATAAAAAACTGGGGTTCCAGCCGCGGTGGATAAAGGCTCGCCGATAAAATATTATCAGCCAGTTGGAATATTGAAAAATCTTTTCTTATTGCACATCTAGATGTGCAATAGAAAGATTTTTGATATTTTAACTGGGACGAGTCGCGGAGGAAAAGGTAAGTTTAAAAATAGAGATCACCTTTTCATCGCTGTTTCTTCGTACCTTTAAATTAAAGGTGCCCGAAAAGTTGATGATGGACGCGCCTTTTTCTCCCCGCGGCTGGCACTCCAGTTTCTTATTGCACATCCAGAATATAAAACGGACCTACATACCAAAAAACAGCCACCAGAAATTTTAGCGGTACGGGGAAACAGTGATGAAAACCTGATAATATTTTATGGGCGATCCTTTTTCCACCGCGGCTGGAACCCCAGTTTCTTATTGCACATGTATAACATAAAGCGTATCTACGCACCAAATTTCAGCTACCGGAAATTTACCGGTACAGAGAAACAGTGATGAAAAGGTGATAATATAGATTACAAGGTTTGTTATTTTTGTTAGTTTTCTCAAGGCATTTTTTATTTTATTCCTCGGTGCGGAGAATTCTTTATAGTCAAATAATTTCGTTCCATACTCGTTCAGGCCGATCTTATTGCCATCATATAGAATCAGCATCAGCCCCCAGTCCTCTCCAATAATATTGAAAACAAATTTCAATAACATTTCCCCTTCATCATTAATCAATCGGAGGTGAAGAGGAAAATGTCAGATTGAATTTTTTTTTCAATCATCAAAGGAAATTTTGAGAAAAGATATTGCTATAAGATGAAGGAAAGTATAAATAATACGGTACAAAATATTTTGATACAGAATCTATTGTTAGAAGGTTTCATTTCGAAAAGAAGGAGAAGCTATTGATGCTACCATTAGCAAACAACAGGAAAAAATAATAAAGAATAAGACAACATGTACCATGAGATTAGAAGTGATACAAGGCGAACCAGGAAAAATAAGACAACACGGCTTCACGTCTCTTTATTTGAATTCACGTTTCTTTAACATCTATTGGTCATACGAGACGCGGAGGTTTTACACTTCATTCGCTGGAAACTTGCAAACCAGCTACCCACATTGACTTCAACCAATCTGGTTTGGGCCAGCATCACGAGGGCGCCAACCCACGTGGACACTCACATAGTAAGTATAACCTCGCCGGACGTTGCTTAACTTCAGTGATTGAACGGGAACTGGTGTATTCAGCGTGCCACAGACGCTGCCTATATTTATATTTTAAAGGTGAATCTAAAAGAATTTTATATGTTTATTCTCAAAAACTTAACGATCGCATCAATCAATGTCTTGTTTAAATTTAAGTTCATAGGCTCGTTTGTTTTTTTAACTTTTTTTTAAAAAAGGGAATTTTTTTTTTTAAACATTTTCAAGGTCAAATCAAATTCGAGGATAATTGAAAATTTTTCTATTCCCGAAAAGTTAACTTTTTTACAGTGAACTGAATACAAATTTCAGTTTTTGCGTTTATTTTAAAAATATATTTGAAAGTTTTGATTACCTATTCAATAATTTATTATCGAAATTAAAAAGTGGTGAGAATCTTGTTTCTGTTTGACTTGAAAATAAGTCAAAGAGACATGGGATAAAAATAAAATAAAATGAGATATCTCAGTTAAAAAAAACATATGCCTTGACTGGTGTCGAATCTCAAGTACTGAATTGGTGTGAACCATGCTCCCACTCTGAATTGCGCCATTTTTTTACATTTTTAAGGTCAACAAGTTTTTTTATATTTGATTTTTTTGAATCTGTGTGTGTAGTACAAACGACGTACATTTTGTAGTATTACAAAATGTACGTCGTACCACGTACATTTTGAGACAGTAGAGTATTTTTCGCGCGGTGAATTCCAAAATTTTAACAAAGAAATTTTTGTAACTCATATGTTACCTAATCGAGGAATTTAAAAGGATTAAAAAAATGGCGCATTTCTGTGTTTAAGCGTTCTTTCAGCTTTGAGTTTTTGATCAAACATCCATTTTAATTAAGCTTTAAATAAAATAAAAATAAACACCGTCGATTTGACACTGAAATGTAAATGAATTGTAAACAATAATATTGATCAGAAAAATAATAATTATATTAAATGAATGGCTCTGGTAACTTTAGGTTATTTGTTTAAGGAAAGATTTTAAATATTTTAATTTTCGTCGGATCGACTTTTTCAAATTTAGATAGAAATGCTGATTATTAGTCATTTCTGTCTAAATCACTTCTATCTAATAATCATTTCTATCTAAATTTGAAAAAATCGATCCGACGAAAATTAAAATCTTTCCTTAAACAAAAAGCCTATTGATTAGAAAAAGTTGTCAGACCTACATAGTACGGGTCTCCGTACTAAAAAACAAAAACTTATATGAACACACGGAAAAATATGTGCTGAAAATAATATGAATGATAAATGTAGAAAGAGTGATTAAATATTTCAGAATTGGAAAAGGAAAATGAAAACAAATGCGGAAGATGTTGCGCCCCAGCAATGCGGCAAGCCATAAATTGTGGGCTTGTCGCCCCCTCCCCTGAACATCTTTCATTTTTAAGTACATTTCTATTCTGTTTGAGAAAGCAGAATATTAGACAATAAGGTTTTGATTTTGGTTTATTATTTTCAATAATGAACCTTTGGAATCGTCTCGAAAATCAACTCTGCCAATGTGACACATGGGTTTATTATTTTACTGGCTAAAAAAATACCTCCCTCCAACCCCAAAAAAATCTGGTGCGTAATTAGTGCATAAATTTGACATACATACCAAATTTCATCTTACCATTCCGGATCTTACAATTGTCTCCGGATCTTACCATTCTCTTTTTAGACAGAATTAATTAAAACCGCTAAAAAGCGGTAAAAGGCCCCAGCGGTATATTTGATTGAACCCAAAAGTTTCGGACCTTTCTACTTAGCTTTGACCGATTTGGATGAAATTTGGTATATATGTCCCACCTAAGCGCTTATTGTGCTCCGAAAATTTTGGGTGCAATAAAACATACCGCTGGGGGTTTTAACTGTTTTTTTTAGCAGTTTTAAATTGATTCAATCTAAAAAGAGAATGGTAAGAGTCAGAAGCTTGAAATTGGGTATGTATGTCAAATTGTTTTAGCCAGTAAAATGATAAACCCATGTTGACACATATCAAAATTTTTTACTATTTAGAGCAGCTGTGGGAAGGCAATCCTTTTCACAACTAGGTTAACTAAAGTATAGCTCGTGCCATTTCTTATCAACAACAGGTACTCCTTTTTCTACACAAGGCTGAAAGCACCTCGGTAAAGCCAACGCAACTTTACGTAATGTCCGTCCACAGTGGTTCCATCCGAGTACGCACCACTCAAAAGGTTTGCTTAACCTTAGTGATTTGACGGGAACCACTTTTGGATACAACATAGCCAACGCGCTAAATCGTTCGATACACCTTGATTACAACAGTTAATGAGCTAAATGGACCAGCTTCATTAGGTGACGTTCCTAAGCCCATGTAAACGCAGAAGGTTTGGTGTTAGAAAGTGCATCCAGCCTTTAAAAAAAACTGCTCCAAACCAATGATGATAGATCATTAGCCAAAAGCGAGTTTTTATGCAGTTTGAATTGATACTGTGAAAAGCAAGCTAAGGTAGCCTATCTAGGAAAGGGACACAGCTAAAAAGAGTAGGCACCGANTAGCCAGTAAAATGATAAACCCATGTTGACACATGGCAAAATATTTTACTATTTAGAGCAGCTGTGGGAAGGCAATCCTTTTCACAACTAGGTTAACTAAAGTATAGCTCGTGCCATTTCTTATCAACAACAGTGTAGAAAAAGCAGAATTGGAAAGGGTGAAGTTAAAGTAGACCATATTTATGGTTTCAAGTTAGGCAAAAATTTCTGATTCACACTGAAAGTTTCCAGTCCCTTGATGCCCAGGATCTGGAGAATATAGCGCTTTATTTTAACTATACATTTTAATGGATTCCTCCCCTTTTCTCTGAGCGCTACAGAAGGTACGCTGAGCGCTGATAGCGACTACTTCTATCCTTTTTTATTGGCAAAGATTATCCGAACCGTATGTTTGCTTATACAAAAGCCATAACAATGGAAACAGATGGCTACTAAGTTTTCTTCAAACCAATAACATTGACAGGCAAATATCTTATTTCAACTTTTATATTTTCAAATAAAATTCTATACAAGATGTGCTCAGCGCCCCACAATAAAATACTTGCAATTTTTGATTATGATATATTTTTTTTTTTATTTATTTGACTTAACGTCTCTTTTAACATCAATTGTTCAAGACGGGAATTTTACCCTCCATTCGCTAGAAACTTGCAAACCAGCTACCCACATTGACCTCACCTAGTCTGTGTTGGGCCGGAAAAATGCATCACGAGTGCGCGAACCCACGTGGACACCCACATTGTACAACTTCGCTGGACGTTGCTGTGCCGGCGAGTTTACCAAATAATGAACAGCTTTTTCTTAATAGTCAAGGCGGTTTGTCTCGTGTGAAAATCTCAGATCTGCATATTGTAATAACAAAATTAGTTTTTACGACAAATCGCCGTGAAATGTCCTAGTGGAAAGTCAACCTGCGTGAAAGAAATCCAGAACGACAGATACCTAGTATGCATGAAAACGAGCAATCGCATGAAATAAAGTGAAAAAATATTTACTACGGAAATTAGCCCTCTGATAAATCTGATTCAAGAAATGAAAATTATTGAAAAACACTTAACTTTATATGTTCTACAATTTTGAAGAACATAAAGTCAAGTTTTTTTTAATCATTTTCATTTCTTGTATTTGATAGTTCTACCAACTGTCCTAAGGGCAGTGCTGGATTTACCAATTTGCTGAGTAGGCTGGAGCCTAGGGCGGCAGATTTTAGGGGCGGCAAAATTTGAGATTTTTTTTTTGTATTANTCAAGACGGGGATTTTACCCTCCATTCGCTAGAAACTTGCAAACCAGCTACCCACATTGACCTCACCCAGCCTGGGTTGGGCCGGAAAAATAGCCAGCATCACGAAGGCGCGAACCGTGGACACCCACATAGAACAACCTCGCTGGACGTTGCTTTACTTCAGTGATCTGAGGGGAACTGGTGTATTCAACGTGCCATAGACGCTGGCATGATAAAAAATAAATTAACTACGGGACTGGACCCGGGGAGGAGTGTCTGGCAAACCTTTTAAAAAAATATTTTTCTTTTTTTAAACTCACATTTTTACTGGCCATAATGGATCCATTTTTTATGGTTGTACATACGCAATAGAGGCATGGCCGTAAAAATGTTTCCTAACCTCTAATTGGGTTAAAATTGCAGGCACTCCTTCCCGGTTCCAGAAAAAAATATCTACATTTGTATGTAGATAATCTTTTCTGACTATAGGGTTCCTAGCGAATCAGGCAGACAAAATACACACTATCAAAAACAAAAATAAAATATACATTCTGCGTACCACATAAATTATTGCAAAACATCACGTCCGAAGTTGTCTCTAATACTAACGAGAATTTTAATGACAATATTGAAGTACCATTTTGGATTCAAACCAAATTTCTTAAGAATCGGTCGACGCTCAGTGCAAAAAGTAATACTTTTGCCGGTAAAACCAATTTTTTTATTCGATCATTGGACTTTAAGTAATTTGAAACGTCAAATATCATATTTTGAGGAGTATACTTTTAATGTTCCATTATTTAGAAATGATAAATCCAAAGTGTCTCCAGGCTACCCCGTAAGAGAAAAGAAAATCTCAAGCAAAACTTTATTTTTCCACATAAACAAGCTTTGACACCGCATTTTTTACTTTATCTTCCCATGTACGTAGTATAGGAAAATAAAGTATTGTATTAGTGAAAAATTTCGATGTCGTTTTTTCTGGACGAATTATGTCGGCTACATTCCAAAAAATGGGTCTAGAAAAAATGTGTCCGCAAAAATCATGATCACGCCTCTACAAACATTATTATTTCTCCAATTTTGATGATATTTGTGGGGTCCATTTATGGGTCATTTTGAACTGAACTGGGGTCCATTTATGGGTCATTTTGAACTGAACCTCTAGAACCCAAACGGCAAGCCTGATAGAATTTAAAACAGTGGCCCTTTGTAACATATCACCGACAAATTTTGGATCTCATGAGGCTATCTTCATCTGGAGCACTTTAGGGTACCAAAACTGAAATTCGGGTCACTTTTCTAAAAGCGGCAATATCACTCCAATTTTTCTGAAATTTAAAACAGAGACTGTTTGTAGCATATCGTCGACTGGGGGCATTTTAGGGCACCAGACCTCAAATTCGTGTCACTTATCTAAAAGTGGCATTATCACTTCAAATTTGATGAAATTTGAAATAAACATTCTGTGAAACATATTATTGACAAATTTTGGGTCTTATAAACTTATCTCCACTGGGAGGCCCTTAAAATATTTTCTGTAGAAAGGTGTGACAACAGCCGAGGGCTGCCAAATCTTATTCAAATAATATTTTCCCTAGGGAGCTGCGACAAAAGCCGAAGGCTGGCAAATCTAATTCATATGATATTTTCACCAGATAGCCGAAGGCTGCCAAATCTAATTGAAATAATATATTCCCTTGATATCAGCGACAACAGCCAAAGGCTGCCAAATCCAATTTCCAAAAATAATTTCACTGAAGAGCTGTGATATCAGCCGAAGGCTTCTATTTCATATACTATTTTCAACAAAGACCTGCGACATCAGCCGGAGCCCAACAAATTCCTAGAATAAAGGAATATAAAGTTTAGTACGCTTTTCAGTACCCTTTATTTTGAAAAAGTTTTATTATTTTATTTTGAAAAACATATTATTGTTATCAAATCTCATAAACAGAACAAACGAGAAACAAACACAAAAATGTGTCAAACACGGGAACACATGAAGCAATAGAGATGTTAAATGGGACCATTATAATGGAAAACTTTTTTTTATTTTTATATGGGACGTTGCAACAATTCCGGAATAGAAATAATTGTACCATTTCTATTCCTGAGCTGTGAAATAAATGTTTTTGTAACGCATCAATAAGAGAATTCTTGTCATTTGTAATGGAAATCGGCAGATAAATATTTATATTAGTGTACCTTTAAAGATAATATGTTTAATATGATCTAAATGTCTTTGGAGACTAAATTTTCTTTTTTGCAGGAGATAATTTTTAATTTTAATTTTCGTCATAAGAATTTTTCATTTGAGAGAATTGAAAGTTTGAATGAAATTTAATGATGAAGTTAAGCTTGGCCAAATTTTGATATCTGAATATCGGGTCCTGCAGTAGTTAGATTCTTTAGTGTTCTGATGTCTGATTCTGATGAGGCCTTCAGGAAATCTGCTTTTTAATATATTTTTCATTTTGATGTATTTTAATTAATAGAAGTTTTTCAAAATACAAAGCATCATGAAAGTGAAAAGTTGTCATTTATTATATAAATTTGATAAAATTAAAATCTTAAAGAACTAGATTATTTATAGATAGCATTTTATACAAATAATAGTTTTAATATGAAAATGTCTTTGGAGACTAAATTTTCTTCTTTGAAGGAGATCCCAATTACTTTCTACTTTCTCAGATGAAAAAGTCGTAAGACGAAAATTAAAATTAAAAATTATGTACCTTTAAAGAATAATTTCTGCTATAACATTTAAGTATGCTAATTGAATAATCTTTAGTGAGACAGTGTGTGGCAATTTGTAATAGTTGTATGTGGTTACTTAACTCTGAGGAAGTTACTCTTTTGAATGGGAGAGGTAACTAAATATTTATTTAAAGAAAGAAAAGTTTAGGAAACTTGGTAGAACTATTAAATACTCGTACAAGAAATGAAAATTATTAAAAAAAAACACTTCACTTTATGTTTTACAATTTTAATATATTATTCGATACGCGTGTTTCGGATTTCACTCCATTATCAACATTCTTTATACTATAAGTGGTGTTCATTCTTGATAATAGAGTAAAATCTGAAACACGCGTATAGAATAATATATTAAAATTATAGAACATAAAGTCAATTGTTTTTTTATCATTTCAATTATTTGTGCAAGTATTTGATAGTTCTACCAAGTGTCCTAAAAGTTTTCTTTCTTTGGATAAATGTTTAGTTACCTATCCCATTCAAAATAAGAGTAACTTCCTCAGAGTTAAGTAATAAAACTAATGCCTATTTTCATTTTCAATTCTTTGTAAATATTTTGTGTAGTTTACAACTTTTTGTCCAACACTTAGGTGTGTTTTGGCGGATACGCCAAATAACAATTTACATTGGGTAGGATGTACTTTTGTTACTTATCACTGAAAAATTTAACTTCATTCTTTATAGAAATAGTTAAATTCATGTTAAAAAACTTTCGTTCCAACATTTAGATACCAAGTCATAATACTATTTAGTGGATACGCCAAATTCCAATTTGTATTTGGTAGGAAGTAGGTTGTACCTATGTAAACATTAAGTGTACATGTAGTTTTCAATTACAGCCTTTTATGTAAAAAGTTAATATACCTAGTCTAGAAGACCAATAACAATTTATATTTGTGTAGGAAGTAAGTTTTTACGTATCATTACTTAAAATGTAAATGGTTTTATAAACTTTAGTGGAGACGCCAAATTTCAATTTGTATTTGGTAGGAAATAAATATGTAATGGAAATATGTAGCTAAACATTTAGTCTACTCGAAGTTTTCAATTACAGCTTTTTATGTAAAAAGTCAATATACTTAGTTAAGACGACGAATAACAATTTATCTTGTGTAGGAAGTGAGTTTTTACGTATCATTATTACTTAGAATGTAAATGGTTTAATAAACCTTAGTGGAAGCGCAAATTTCAATTTGTATTTCGTTTGTTGGAAATGTGTAGCTAAACATTAAGTGTACTCGCAGTTTTCAATTACAGCCTTTTATATAAAAAGTCAATATACTTAGCCAAGACGACAAATAACAATTTATATTTGTGTAGGAAGTAAGTTTTCACCTATCATTATTACTTTAAATATAAATGAGTAAAATTTTTGCAAAAAAGTTTGAAAGTAAAAAGTAAGCGTCTCTTCCTGTCGCCTCTCAGGAATGGTAGTACATTTTTGACCATACTGACCACCATAAGAAGAACACCAAATATTTTCTACCATTTGTTTATAGGTTCGTAAGTGGTAGGTGTTGTTACTAAATTTATGTCTTTGCTTTTAATTAGAACCAACAAATCCTGGATTTAAATACATTTCAATCTTACCTCCTGAGTCTGCATAGAGATAATTTATCTGGCGGAGAGTGATATACCTACTTCCCGTGTCCATCACGGAAAGTGATGGTGGTGGAAGGGTTGAGTAGCATATTATGCTACTTTTAGGACGCCGGGCATGATGATAATAATCCCGCCCCTTCCATGTCCCAGGGGCGGATCCAGGATAAAATTTTAGGGGAGGGGACTAAGGAATTTCCGAATGAGAAAAGAAGGTAGGCCCAGCTTTGAACAATTTGTTTCACCTATTTCAAGGATTTTTGTGGGACTCTCCCCCAGTTCCCCACCCATTGAATCCGCCCCTGCCATATTCTTCATGGGTTGGCTGGGATTAAATTCACATCCTACTGTTTACCAGTCAGGGAGTCTTGCCACTACGCCACCAACACATATATGCATAGGTAATAGGTATGTTCATCCATACTACTAAGACGCTTGGCAAACTTGAAAATACAATTTATCCAACAGTATGTTTATAAGATAGGTACACAGGAAAATAAAATAATCAAAATAAATAAAAAGAAATCTCACAATTTATTGTGTTCGTATTTTATCTTCTCAACAAAGAAAATGAGAATAAAAGAAAACGAGATAAAGAAGAGTAGACATTGAGGAAGAATAAGCAAAGGGAATTAATATTGAAGCGTGAATTTGTTATTATAATGAATAATGGAGCTAGCAATAAAATTATAAAACATACATCAGGCCCATTCTTGATTATAATGATCCCATATGGGCGGTCTCCTCACTTGATAAAACAAATCACATCTATAGATAATATACAACATAAAATAAAATGGGTGTGTGTACTTATGTACGCGCGTGAGAAGTTATAGGTACTTCTTTTTAAAAATAAAATTAAAAATATTTGCTGTCACCCATTCATTTTTTGTCCCTACTCGGTGTAGCTTAACATTAGATTTGCAAAATATGTCCTAAATGAAGGAGTAAAATGTCACCTAAAACTTTCTCGCTTTGAGTTGATATGTCGTCGCCACAAATTTCGAGAAAAAAGGTCATTTACGTCGAAAAACGTGAACTTTTTTTGCTCTCACCCAAACATTGTTTGTCCCTACTCGGCGTAGCTTAACATTAGAGCCCATACCTAGACAAAAATCTTCCCAGGAATGAACCCATCAACTGTGCCAAATTTCATTGCAATCGGATGATTAGTTTCAGAATGCTTACAGTTTTGTTGATGAAACAAACGTCGTGGGTGAAAAAATCTCCCGGTGAAAAATAAAATTTCACTCTCATCATTTTTTCATAAAGCGCCTAAAGAATTATAACTTCAACAAAAATAATTAGAACAAAAGAAAGAAAAAAACGAGGCGGTCAAATATATACATAGATTATATAAACTCATAAAATAAAAATAGACTTTAAACCAATATTGAACAGGATGTCAGATAGCAGAACTCGAGGCCATACCAAAAAACTAAGAAAAGAAACATTTAATAAAAACATATGAGATTTTTTTTTTTCACATAGAGAATACAAAACACATGGAACATACTGCCAGAAAAAAATAGATTGATTGTTTGGCAACAAAATGAAATTTAATCTGGGCTTAGTAGGAAAACCTCAGCCCTTATAAGAAATAATAATAATAATCAAACATATTTTATAATTATTTACAGTTGTATCAACAAAATGAATGTTCAGATACTAAATCGTTTAAAATAAAAAATAACTCTAAATGTCTGCTTGTTCTACAATAAGTCTCGAACGTCTTGTTTGGTTTCACTCCCCAACCGCATATTTCATTGTAAAAAATGTAAATGTATATTTCCTTGTGTTATTATATCACAATGTTTGTGGGCATCATAGCATTAATGAGCAAGCCTAAGCTACACTTTTTAACGATTTCCTTATAATGCTACCACCTACCATAGCTACTCAATTGTCCTCAGGATGCTGAGTTACCCTCAAAAACAACCGGACCAAGTAGAAAATTCGAAAAAACCTTTTTCAATTTTCGACCCGTCCAGGTATCGAACCCGGAACCTCCTTGGTGCAAGCCGAGTGTGATGCGCACTCTGCCACGGAGACGTCTCATATTTCATTTATATCATCATTTATCCGGTCGTCTGAGTCTTTTGCTTCTTCTACTTATAGTACCTATTGCATACTTTGGCTTTCATTATGTTCTTTGGTATCTGGTTTCCAGTCTTGTTTCATTCTTTGTACGAGCCCCAATCCAAAAATCGAATAAAAAAAATCGTTTTCCTCCGCACGCCGTGATGAGCACCTTTTCCACAAAGCGTTGATCGATTTGGACGAAATTTGGTATATCTCGGATCTAATTTACCCCGGCTGTTTTAGCGGTTTTCAGTATTGCTGTCTAAAAAGAGAAAGCTAAGAACTAGAGCTTTTAAATATGGTAGGTATTTCATATACCTACCATTGGGGTCTCAGTAAGCTCCGACACTTATGGGTGCAATCAAATATACCGCTGGCGGTTTTAATTACTCCTGTTTAAAACGGCCTTCAAAATATGTATATCAAATTTAGGGTATAATTACGCCCCAGATTTTTTTTTTTGGGGGGGGTATTTTTTTAGCCAGTAAAATAATAAACCCACAATGTAACACATTGGCAGAGTTTTTTTCTTTCGAATCTCCTGATTTTTGCCTGATCTTCTTTCGGTAATGTTCAGAACTCACTGACATCTTTATTTCAATTTTTCTTAAGAGTAGTATGTTTTGAGGAGAGACTGATTGGCGAAGTATGTTCCATTACCAGTCTGCATAGTCCTTTTTTGCTGTTCACAATCTCTGCGAACAGCACTGTGACACAGCTTTGAATTTTGATTTTATTATTTTCAATAATGGACCTTTGAAATCGTCACGAAAATAAAAATACCCCCCACCCCCCTCAAAAAATAATATTTTTTGCCTTGTACATATCTCCAGAACTTCTATTTCTTTTCTTTCTTTTCTGAAGTTGTCATTTTCATGTAAACGGTTTTTGCTTTTTTTATGTCAATTAATATCATTTGTTTTTCCTTCTCCTCATTTTCTTTAGACACTTATTATTATTATATAATTCTTTATTGAATGAACTTTTTTATAATTGTTCAGAAATGGTGAAAATAGGGATAGAAAAGAAGAAGTTACCAGAAGAAGGTAAATAATATAAAATAAAGTTCATTCAAAGGGCGGGGTTAGTTCCTGAGAAATTATCTTCCACCCAACCCTTCTATGGGTCTTCTGTTTTCTTCCGTGGATTTGATAAAGCTTTCTCTCTTTGATCGATGTTAAAAGTTTTTATTTGAAAAAAAAAAAAAAAAAAAAAAAAAAAAAAAAAAAAAAAAAAAAAAAATCAAGGAAGAAAATCTGCAATAAAAAAATGTCAAACAATCGATTACCTCGTCCTACCCAACTTCTCATGACCCAAATTCTACTTTTGCCCATTATTTATGTTCCAACATTAAGATGGAAAGTATTATTCAAAATAAATTCAAATTTGTTTTCTTCAACCCCCACCCCCGCCGATTTTTTGAAGAGCTGCAGCACATTTTTCTTCACAACAGGTAAACCATTAGATTTAAATTTTATTACTCTTTAAACAAATCTATTGTCTTATTTTTCTCCTTCAAGAAAATGGTTTGAATTTCTTAGTACAGGAAAATCTATTTTGTCCCTTTGTTGGAGAGACGTGAGCTGTTTGAAGATTTTTTTTCTTTTCTATTTTTGTTTTTCATTTCACTTCAACCTTTGTAAAGAAAGGTTGAAGTGTAACTAATAACTCTGTGTGTACCCGTATCCCAACTGATGTTTCATTAACTATTGCTCCCCAACATCTCAGGATGGAAAAGTATTTTAACCCTAGGATTGCCAAGNGGGGGGGGGGGGTACAAAGTGCCCGCAAACGAAATAAAGGATAAAATGATTTTTTTATTGCAATAAATCGCTATTACTTTATTATAAACTAAAAAAATATAAACTAAATCAATTATTATCTTACATAAAAATAAAATTAAATCCCAGGAATAAAATAATGTAAATGAAAATAAAAAAAAAATCGCTAGACCCTAGGAAATTG